>PDIM01010261.1:15883-56170 GCA_002811675.1 Ichthyosporea sp. XGB-2017a | reverse complement strand
ATATAATAATTACTATGGAAAAATCCCATAGTTGGAATTGTGAATTTTTTATTTCTTTTTTTTTATTATTCGTTGCTAAGCAACTTTTTGGTCGGCGGCCTCCCTCTGTTTTTTTTTGGGGGGGGGGGGGGAATAGGCTTCCAGTTCTAGTGTCCCTTGGTGTGAAACCAAGGAGTACTATATTTGTGAAACAAAGGTACACGTGAGTTAATTAGTATTTGCCCTCTATGCGTATTTATCTAGTATGTCTTCCATTTGCTTCATATCCCCTTGAAAAACAAACATGTCCAAGTCCCATTCATATTTACTGCCTTTACAATCAATTGAATTGCTGAATTTCGGACGGGTGGTGATACCGCTGCCCAAAGGTCGAGCTTCCGAGCACAGCACATAGGCTTGCACCATCTGTTTTGGTGAAGCTTCTTCGCTCAATATCCTGAACATCTTATTGTGATCGACGGTATAGTAGTCGTTCTTATCAAGGGACATTCCTTCCCAACAAAGCACACCAATATATTCACATACCTGGTCAACTGATAAGTGGTATCTACTCTTTAGAAGAAAATATTTGCTATCCAAGTGATAATTTTGACATTTTGTTTTGGCAGGGGGGGAGGTCGCTGAGAAACCTTCTTTCAATTTTGTCTTTCTTGGTTCAAAGCTAAAGAAAACAAAGGCAGTCAATGTTTTGCCATCATCTCTGGTAATGTAGCCTATGGGTGGTTTGCTTCTATTAATAAACCCATCAAAATAACCCAGAACACGTTGGGGCCTTTGGAAGAGCTCAAATTCAACAAAGGCATTTTCATTGTCTGACAACCCCATTTCAAAATTCACTTCATTTTTGAAGTTAACGCGAAGAATCCCTGGATTTTCATTTGCCGAGTCCCTGTTTACTACCGAATCCCTTATGGTGGCCACTACAAGTACACCTTCAGCGGCAACGTACTTTTTATACAGTGAATAGGCAACGAGGTTTGGTGGCTTTTTCGGGCTATCTTTCATATAGTCTTCCGCGAACTTAAATCCCTCATTTAGATCTGCATAATGGTGGTAAAATTGTTCACGTTTCCAATTCATTATTAGACTATTCTTAAATTTAATATCGTTAACAGGATCAATACTGTAGTCTACCATGTGAGATGGAATTTGAGAAGCAAACACAGTATGCGGAGGTTTGGAGGACTTCTCTTGTTCTTGCCCTTCACCCCCATCCCCTTCGCTCTTACCGCTATCACCACTTCCGTTTCCACGACTGTCGCTTCCGGCATCTCCATTTCCACTGCCTTGACCCCCACCACCATTTTTCCCATCAGTCCCCCCATTTCCACCAGAGGTACTGCCATTATCTCCATTTTCATTCAGATTTGGATTAGATTCTTCAGGTGTTATAAATTCTGACCAAGCCATTCCTATCGCCTGTATGTACAAACCAGGTCGATAAGACAAGTCCAGAACATCGTAATGGCCAGCCACGCCTGATTCGAATAAAGAAGAGCTAATTTGATCATCCGACTCTTCACTTTCTTTTTTTTCAATGCTTTCAATCTTTTTAATTTGTTCTTTTACCAAAGCAGCAAGCAAAGCATCCTCCGACAAGGAATTGAAATTCTCTTTGCAATACCTTACGATAGCCTTCACATAATCAATAAGAGCTTTTAGTCTTCTGGTCAGGCTGAATTTATGAGAAAATTCAGGGTACACATTACTCATGAGAATAGTTGTTTCATTTCTCTGTCTTTCCAAGAGCAATTCTGTCATCTTTAAAGCCTTGACTTCCTCTGGAAGTTTTATCCAATAGTTTGTGTCACTGGCAGAGGAGTTCAAGATGGCTTTAATTGAATTTGAAACATCATTTAAAAAAGCCTGCTTCACTTCAGATACTTTGTTTATACATTTCTCGATGCCTTCCTGAATATCAGACACTGAAATGGTTGCGAGTGCAGAGTAACTTGAATTTATAGGATCTTTGAAGAAAATTCCAAGCGCAACTGCTAGATTTTTCAAGTGACGCTTTGATTTCTTGATATTTTCGTCCACGTAGTGATCAATAATGTCCTGTAAAATATCAGCCAGAGAATCCGTTTCCAGCGGAGGTATTTCCCCCTCATGCTCTTTCTTTATAGCCTCAATCCCATCAATGATCTGTCTTTGAACCTTTAATTCATCAGCGGTCATTTGCACCAACTCGATGAGATCTGTGTTCGATAATTCTTCACGATGAGTGTAATTCAACGCCAAAGTTTTTCTTAACAAATCTTCAGCGCGATCAATCTCGTCGACTTTCTCGTCAGGAGTTAATTTTGCCATTTTGAACTTCTCCTCGAGTTCTTCTGATTGTTTCTTAATCTCCATGAGTTCTTTCACAGTCCTCGCTATTTCTTCCCTCAGTTCAGTGACTTTATCCTCATCGCCCTTCGTGTTACACTCAGCATGGGAAGAAGAGCCCCCTTTCCAGAGACGCAGTAAACTATTCACAGACTCTACATGTTGCGGGGTGAGGGAAGAAACAAATCGCATTAAACCATTCCCAAAGCTATGCAAGAGGGAAGGCGAGGAAACAGTGGCGGATTCCTCCCGCTGTTTCTGTTGGAGATATTCCCCCAAGGCTGGCCCCATCTGATATTGTGGAGCACGCCCCTCTATCTGATGGGGCTGCTCCTGTTCTTCCCGGAGGTGGTGGGCGGGCAAGTAAAGGATGATCACAAGCGCAAGACATATTCCCAACACAACCCACAGGCATCTTTGCGTGTGGGTGATCATCTTGTCTCCCATTATGGCTTTGTATCGTTACTGTTTCTTCCTTTTCCTCTTTTGATTTCTGTCTGTGTTGTTGAAAAAATAAAATCAAAAATATATATAAAAAAAAGGAGCTGTTTCTTTTTTCCCTACAAATTGACAGCTGCAGAGTGTGCCATTTTTTGTTTTTTGGTATTTTGGCTATTTCTTATTTCCCAGTTTTCCCTCAATGACTCTTTTGCGAGGATTGTTTAATTCTGTTGTGTTTATTTCATTTGTCTCTATCATTATTTGCTTACAGTTGCTCCCGGCAGCCGGACTGGTAAGGCTTTATTATCCTCCTCATCATTGCAAAACTAGGCTCGATTACAAAGATATTTAAATCCCAAGTAAAGCGACTATGTATACAAGTCTGGTTTTCCTCGCACTTGATGTACGCTTGCATAACATGCGCTGGTGTCAGCCTATTGCTAAATATATTTGTCAGCTCATAGTCAGAAAACTCTTCTTCTTCAGTTCTTTGTGTTACAGATCCAGGCAGGGACATAGCCAGCCATTGCATACTGGAGATATAGCCACAAATGTCCTTCCTGTCATCCACAGTGCCCAGATTGTACCTTTCTTTGAGATTGAACATTTTAGTGCTATTCAAATTGAATTCTTTGCAATCTCTGATAGCATATTTAGACCCGCGAGCATTCTTTTGGATTTGTTTGTTTCCCGTGCATGGCGAGGGCAAGAATTGTATAAGAGCAAGAGAGCTTTTCATCGTCGGAAAACCACCAGAATCCTCGTGAAACCCATATGATCTGGTATCTTTAACACTGCCGCCAAAGTCATTATGTACTTGCCCTGTTTTTTTATCGTACGTAAATTCAATGTACGCATGTTCATTAGCATCTAGATCTTCGTTGAAAGAAATTGAATTCTTAAAGCTCACCCTCAAACTCCCCGGAGAATCCTGGATATTCCTGGGACCATTGTCTTTAATGGAAGCCACTACAAGTACCCCGTGTCCAGCAACAAATCTCTTATAAAGAGAGTAGGCTATCACAATATGAGACGCTCCATTCGCTTTACCAATATATTCCTTGTAAAAAAACGGACCATGAGTCTTTGGATTAGAATAATAGTTAAAGAAATTATCAGCATCCGTCCAGCTGAGAGCTGCCGTCGAGTGTACGTTTCCAACAGGAGAAAGGACACTCACACCAGCATCATTTGGCTCAAATTTTAAGAGGGGAGGCTTGATGTCTTTTGGGGCTGAAAATTCTCCATTTGCATGACCCTGGTCGTTAAAATCAGGAAGAGGGGGAAGTGGTACGGGTTTTGGATTTGTTCCTGTCATTTGGTATTTCCATGACATAACAACTGCCCGAATATACAAATCAGGACGATAAGAAAGATCCAAGGCTCTTTCGTTAGAGTCACTTCGTCTTTCTCGAAGTGCCGTTTCTTTTTGAATGCGTTCAATTTGCAGGTTGGTCAATCGCTTTTGCTCATCCGACAAGGTATTAAAGTTGGCTTTCGCTGAATTAATCATGTACTCTGTTTTTTGAATTACATAGTTCACTTGATGAACCAGATCCTCATCACTCTCGACAATGCCTTCCTTTAGCAAGTCCTTGATATCAATCTCTTCCTTTCTCAGCTTGTTGGTATTGGTCTTTAAACTCTTGACTCCTTTGGCCAACTCTATCCAATAATTGTCTTCAGTTATATGGTCGATTCTTAAAGTGGCTTTTATAGACCCGAAACCCTTCTCTACGTCTTCATATCGTTTCACACAAGCAAGGACCCCTTTCTCAATTTCTTGGACGGTTACAGAAGGGGTTGCATTCAAAAACTTGCTTTCCTTCAGAAGTTTCCCGAATTGGTTCAAAACGTTTTGTGACTCTGTAATGTCTTCACCAGAAAGCTTGTCCATGATTGTCTTTATATCGGTAACAAGGGAAGAAGTGATGCTTTGTGCATATGAGTCCCTCAGCTTTTCCAGATTGATGATACTCTTCCGCTTTTCTTGCACTCTATCAGTAATCATTTCCACCATTGCCTTCAATTCCACTTTGGATAACGTTTCCCTCTGGGACTCACTGACCGAAAGAGCTTCTCTTAATAACAGCTCCGCCTGTGCAATGTCTTCGAGAGTCTTCCGGGGATGGGAATGAGCCTTATTGTAAAGGTCTTCTATTTTCTTCGTCATTTCTTTTGCTTCACGCAGCTGTTCTTTCTTTTTTTTCAATTCTCTTTCCAGTTCATTAACTTGGTTGTGATTAGCGCCTGATATACACTCACCATGAGATGAATACCAAAAATGCTCTCTCCAGAGACGCAGTAAACTATTCACAGACTCTACATGTTGCGGGGTGAGGGAAGAAACAAATCGCATTAAACCATTCCCAAAGCTATGCAAGAGGGAAGGCGAGGAAACAGTGGCGGATTCCTCCCGCTGTTTCTGTTGGAGATATTCCCCCAAGGCTGGCCCCATCTGATATTGTGGAGCACGCCCCTCTATCTGATGGGGCTGATTCTCAGTGTACGGGGAAGACTCTATAAACTCTTCCTGACTCCTCTCTTTCCCCACTTCTGAGCGTTGTTCCATGCCATTCACGGCAAGTGTCTGATACTCCGTGAAGTAGAACCCCCCCAGGATATGAAAGGCAACAATCAACAATAATAATCCTCTCTGCATCATTATCAACTCCTTCATAATCCCCCACACCACACAGAATCTCTTATCAAAAGCAAAAAAATAAAGGTTTACCAAAACTAAAATATGCAGTTTTCTTTTTTCTTCATTTTTTTTCTTTTTTTTTTTCAACACTACATGTTTTATTTTTTAAATTATGCCAATTAGGCTGAATTGCAATTAATCTACATTAAACATTTCTGCTTCTTGTGCTTTATCTATCCACTGCATTTGGAAGTCATATGTTATGACGTGTCAAACTCACCCTACTCTTGCGCTGCAATGAAACGGGTGCTAGTCCTGTTTGCAACCTGTGCAGAGGGGTTTTCGCCGTAATTAATGAGAGTTTCTCCTACCAGATAGCGTTCATCTCGTATTTTGTTGTGCATGGACACAAAAAGAGAGTAAATTGATGCTTGGAGAACATAGAAGCTATAAGCCAGTGCAAGGAAAGCATAAAAATACCTCAGGAAGGGCTCTGTCAAATACTGAGGTACGCCGACATAAGGAAATATTCCTCGAGCAATTACATAAGGAACACTCAGGAACGTTCCCAAAAACTGGATTATAGGAAAGGCTAGTTCGAAGACTAACAAGTTGAAGTCTATTCGGGCCACACCATTCTCTCTTATTCTTTCCATAACCACTTTAAATCGATTATTAGGCCCCAATGCGATCAACTTGTGTAACACTTTCATGCAAATGACTCCTACAGCCCAATCTTGCAGAAGAAAGAAAACGGGGGACTCATCAATAGGTACTCGAAGAGGCATTACAAAGGTCACATCAAACATCAACCCCAAAAGAAGTGGAAGGCACATGAGAAACACAAAAGTTGACCCCACACACTTGGCACCTAGTATTAAACTGTTCTTCACAACTTGACACACACGGGCCCAATTGGGATTCTTTAAAGATCTCACCAACCATCCGATGGAAATCAAACAACCTGCAATTGCATACAACCCAACTCCAAAAGTATAAAACTCGTGATTTTGTCTATCGGTAAAACACTTAAACAAGCTTCTGCCAACAAGAACGGGAGAAAATATCAAAACACAAATCACGAGCGAGACGGAGAACCACAACAACACGACAAGGGCCAAGATACGAGTTTTGAACCATGTTTTTGGCTTAAATCGCATCGGAGAGAGCGGGTGGCTTTCCGGAAGATTGTCGGCTACTTCAGCACCAGCCGCGTTTCTTGCTTCATGGTCTAAAACTGGATCGACAAGCAAATATCGTTTGAGGGACAAAAGGGTACCAATTTTATCAGCCCATATTTCAATAGCTATCTTCAGGTACTTTTTGGGATGACAACGGTCAATCGTTGAAGGTACAACAATATGAAAAATCAACAAATCAACAGGCACTTCACTAATGGGGTCCCGAAAGAGTATATTCAAAGGAAAAACTGACGGAAATGCATACTTGCACGCCTTCAGGGGAACCCAGATTGTCAAAAATATAATTAAACCATACATGACTGCGGACAAGAGAAGTCTTCTGCCATGCTTGATTGTAGGCAGCTCAATCATTTCGCGTATCGGATGAAAATTTGTATCTTGAGGATTTCTAAGAAACCAGAGCACACCGGGGCGCAAGACCTCTCTATTGACAGAAACAAAAGACGCAAAGTGAAACATGTAAAGGATTCCGACCAGCCAATGTAAAAAGGATGATGTGACAGGTGCTTCATTATAAAAAGCCCTCCTGCCCTGAACGGAGGCATCGTGGCTCTCTAAAGTGCATATGTCAAGCCACCATCCACAGAGCAGTGGAAATACTAGCAATTCCAGAGACATTAAAAATGCAACTTTGAAGAAGGTAAAGAAGAAGTTTAAAATGCTTCTCACATGGCCCATTGTGCGGTTTCTTGAGGTAGTTACTAAAGATGAAACAAAAAGTGATATCGCACCAATAACAGCCCAGCACCCATATCCAATAAGGGTAGTCACAAGCCGAAGTAATTTTGTGTCTTTTGCTTCGCCCAGAGGAGACAGTGATACAAAAACTGAGCCGAGCAAATACGGACATGTTACAAAAAGGGTAAAAATTACAGTGTTCAGCAACAACAACCAAAACATATTGTCGAATAATGAACGAATTGGTCCTCGAAGGCCTACCAGTTCCGCAAACGTTGCCTCTTCATTATTGTTGTCATTATTAAACAACCCCCCCAATCCAAATCCCCCATGAACGTTTTCATCCTCATCTTCGTCGTCTTCACCATCGCTATCCTCATTGTGCAGGTCAGCAACGTTTGGCAAAGGCACTTCTGGCTCATCAGGAGCACCAGCAAGGCGAACAACACCATCTCTATTGATATGTAGCACCCCAGGCCTCACGTTCACCTCCTCACGTGCCTGTCCGATATCCCCTCGAAAATGACGCGGATCAACTTCGCTGCTGTTCGTCGCTGGCTTCTTCTTCATTTGCCCACTCTCGATTAGCCTCTTCTTGTAAAGCTGACGCATCATTTTCAACAACGGTGCTCTTTGAGATTCCGTCTGGGCATTTTCAATGCGTCGCCGAATATGAACAACCATAGGGGTTTTCCCAAACTCCTCATCTTGAAGCATAGCTTCATCATCTTCCCAATCAGCACTATTGGCATCGCCTTCATCTGATTTTTTTCGAAGCGGTTGCTTTTGTTTATCAGCAACACTACTACTACTCCCTGCACCACTCAACCTATTTGCATAGTGATGTTCAAAACGACTATAACTACTACTATTTCTGCGACTACTACTTTCAGCAAAGTCCTCGCCTCCCCCCCCTCGAGAACCAAAGGTTCCCAAAATACTATCGCTGTCATCATCCTCTTCATCCTCCATAGACCCCATACTGTTCCGAGCATTGCGTAATAAACGCCCCGCTGCCATTTGCCTGTATCGCACGCGCTCCTCCACATTGTCCACTGGAATGTCATTATTGCGACGATCCATATCCTCATCCATGCCATCCCCACCAAGGCGGGGGCCGTGGTGATGTACCTGTCTTCCTTCCGCCCTACCCGCACCACGTAGAGCATCATTGTCTGCGTTAACAATCTCTTCGTGCCGTTGTCTAATTGCCTGATCAAACCTGCCTCTATTATCACCAAGCAACTCCTCCTCCATATTCACATTATGTGTCATTAAAAAATCACGCATACCCAAAATGCCAAGCAACATTAAAATCGAGCACCCGGAAACAAAACAGCCCTCAATCACATCACCAATCACTGTTGTAATCGTATGCTGCTCATGCTCCTCCAGAAAGAACACAAATCGAAACATCTTTGTGGTAATAAAAGGCAACACCCCAAGCCAACACGCCACAACCACAAATATCCGTAACCAACCCATCAGAAGCAATCCCAGCTGCACCCACAGTCCCCACAGAAACTCTTTCATTGGCAATTTGGCGGGAATCTCCCCGGCATACACCGGAGAGAACGCAAACGGATAATGGCAAAGCTCACATTTTGTTTTACTGGACGTTTTCAGCCAACGCATCAGACACGGTTGATGAACGAATCGGATGCTCCCTGTGCAGCGGCAAGGGTGAAAAAGAGGCTCTGAGGGACTCCCCGGGGATCTACAAACACGGCAGATATCTTCCTCAACTACAGCCCCATCCCCCAAAAATAGAACAAAACAACGAAAAAACAAAAACAAAACCAAAAGTCAATTAGAAAATCAAATCAATCATACTAATCAATCTGCCCAAAGCAGAGAACAAAGCACAAAATGATCCTTCACTTACCATTCCCCTCTGCTCCATTAACCATCCTTCTTGTTCGGGTACACTTGGAATAACGCTACGTCGCACAAGGCCTCTCCTTTCCTATCTCCTTTTGATTTTTCTTGTTGTTATGGTTGGTTTGCTTTCCTTTCGTTCTTTTTAAATAACATATAAACAATCCCCCTTTCCCCAAATCCCCCTTTTTAAAATCAAAAACTCTTTCAAACCACACAAAACAGAAGAAAAGAAAAGAAAGGGAAACAAATCAACAAATCAAACAAAAAAAAAAAAAAAAAAAAAAAAAAAAAAAAAAAAAAAAAAAAAAAAAAAAAAAAAAAAAAAAAAAAAAAAAAAAAAAAAAAAAAACAGAAAAGAAAAAAAAAAGAAAAAGTTGTATGAAATTTTCTCATAGTTTATTTTAATCTTTTTTAATTATGAAAGTGGTTACTGCTGGAAATTTGGGAATTCAGGTTTCTTTTCTTTTTTGTATTTGTATATTTGTTTGAAGTCTTTTATTAGTTGTTGACAGTTGATGGTATCTCATATCAAATTACTTTGAATCCTACACAATGAGACCTGGAGAGAAGACAAGAGAGAGAAGTGAAAGGGACTAGAGCGCTTTCTTACAGCATCATTGTACCAATGTATGAGATACAAAGACTCACACAAAGCATAACCAAAGAGGAGGCTCCCTGTGCGGATGAGGCGCTGTTGGGGTCTCCCTTGCCCTTTGGTGTCTGTTTCCCCGTCAGTTCATTAATGTCCGTGTCTGCAGTGAGGCTGGGAAGATTGGAAGCTGCCGCCGAGCAAGGGGGGATGGCGTTGGGAGAGAGATTGGAAAGATTTTCCAAAGTGGGATAAAGACAGGACTCTGTTGATGGGTCTGGAAAGGTCGATTGTTCGTAGTAAAGGTCAACAGTACCACTGACAATTTCTATTTCAAGGAATGGGAGCGTACAATTGCTATCTTTAACCTCACCAGCACCGACCGACACGGTTTGCTGAATTCCATTAATGGTTACTTTTGTGTTTGCTCCATCAGTGTAGAGAATTCTATAGCAGCGCTTGTTTTCGAGTGTAGTGATGGCCATATTGGTGGAAGTGTTTCTTCCGGTTTGCTTCACGGTTGAGATGAATCCTTCAATTTGTGACAGCGTGACTTTCCCACACGATACAGAGCTATTATCCTCGTCAGTGGCGACAGCAATGGACGCAGCGATGGGTACTTTAACTTGGTCCAAAACAACCTCCTTGAACCCTTCAGCAGTCAAGGAATTTAAGCTGGTCTGCCCAAGGTTGAACTTGTTGCCCTTTCCTGTGCTTTTAGCGATCATATGAGAAGACATGGAATAGAAGTTATGCCAAATAAACTCACTGTTGCTAGCTGACATTGAAATAGATACATTGCCGTTAGAACCTGTGAACACTTTGTTATTAACATAGCATGTTTCCCCGCAATCACTCGTCTTCATAATCAGGTCAGAGATGGGATATGTCTGACTGGGAGTGGCTGTCTTAAACACATTCATCTCGACTTGATAGGGCTGGATACTGTCACTGGTTTGCGCGACCTTGGAAATGATAGTTGTATTGTCCATGTTTCCGCAATCCCCTTGAACAAATGTAGATCCGGTGGAATTCAAATACATTTCCAAGTTGGTCAATACTGCTTGCGTATTCGACGGGTTGTAAAAGGTATAATTCTGTGCAGTAAGGACTGTAGAGCAGGATGAAGACCCGACATTGACTGCGCCTTCATTTTGAGGAGCAGCAAGTACAGACGCAATAGCTACGAGCCCCGAGAGAACAAAAAACAACAATGACTTACTTGAGAGATACATACTTATAATTAGTGGAATCAACGATTTACTCTGGATGAAGAAGATCGTTGGTGATTTGTTTCTTTTTTTTTGCTACTGATTTGGACTTAATAAAATTGTTAAATGAACTGAGGATGCAAGAGAAGTTCCATTCACTTTTATACTTGCGCATAGGGTGCTATCAAAGCAGTCCATGCCCTGCCAATGGCACATCATCTCTCTTGCTCCATAATAGAAGTGCGAACCAAAAAGTGCAACATGGACCTTAGGAATAATTATAACCAATCAGAAGACAGATAAATAAGGAAAATGTGTGTTTCCACCAATGAGCAGCGTGAGAATAAAGGGAAAGGCTGGTGGTTCTTTTATCCCCAAATGGATAAGGCGGAGGTAAACGAATTGTTCTCACCATTCAGAAGCCTGAAACAATCTAAAATTAGAGAGTTGCGATGTGTGGCGGAATGATGCCGTTGTGGCATACGTTCCTTGTCGGAGATACTGTTCTGTGGAACACAAAAAGATACTCTGACGTTTTGGAAGTATCCCTGTGACTTGTGAGGGGTGTGAAGAACTGGAAGAAATAGTTTCCAAAAGGAGGTAAATACGGTTCTCAAGGAAGGAAGTTTGAAAAGGGAGGTTCTTGTTAGCAAATGTCCAGCTCCCTTACAACTTTCCCCATTGCTTAGTGAGAATTTCTCGTTTTCTTTTATTTTAATTTTGATGACCCTTCTTAGCTTGTTGAACGTGACGGAACTATCCATCAGCTAAGGAGTAAACTTATGAAGCATTTTACTTCTACCGACGACGAAACGAAACTCATCTTACAAAGGCTGTAGAATTTCTACTAGACGTCTCAGAAAATATTCAGATATATGGTGACAGTAAGGCTCGTGATGATCCCAACGAAGGACGAATTCGTAAGACTGACAGGAAACTGAAGTCTCCTTCTTCTGGTACTCCTCCTGACGCTCAATCTGGTTCAAGCAACAAAAAGAGATCTAATGGCTCTGGCTATGTAGTGGGATACACCCTCTAGAGGCCCTTTGCGCAAAAGGCTCTTTGTGCTTATGCAGTGCTGATGGGTCTTTGGTGGTGGGCTTTAATTTTCCTAAGTTTCAATTTGCTTTTGTTTTACTGTTTACAAAATCATTGTGGCCATGTACCACAAGCTGAGACTGCCACTTATCACAAATACAGAGAACGATTTCCCTGAAGACGAGGTGCTACCAGGGTCTCCCTTGCTGTTTCGTTTGAGGGTTTGTTCTCCTGTAACTCCATTAATGTCCATCGCCACATTCAGATTGGGATTCCAGGGTGCGCTACAAGGAGGGATCGCGGAAGGTGTGAAATAATTGTATATATTTTCTAGAGTAGGATAAATGCAGTCTTTTGTTAGATCTATTGATGGAAAAGGATCAAAGCCGGGCCCATCATAAGCATCGCCAAGCTCGACCGTGCCACTGGTAAGTACTATTTCGAGGAATGGTTGCTCGCAAGTGGTGTTTGTCAGCTCTCCGGCCCCCACAGAGACGTTTTGTAGAACCCCACCGATAGTTATTTTTGTATTCGCCCCATCAGTGTAGAGGATTCGATAGCATTTGGGCTTATCCATAAGGATGAACACTTTTGTCGATGAATTTCTTCCTGTGTGCTTGATTTTTGTAATAGATCCATCTGTTGGGTCTGCTACCATGTACGCGCTATACCATACAGAACTATAGTCTTCATGTGTCGTGATAGTTAGAGATCCGGGGCTTTGTACCTGAAGCAAATCCAAAATAACTTCCATGAAGCCTTCTACTGTTAAAGAGTTTAAAATAGCCGACATAAGCTGAAACTTGTTGCCTTTTCCTGTGCTGTTGGCAATCACGGCTGAAGAAGGGATTGGATAAAACTCACTCAAATGAAGTTCACTGTCACTAGCTGAAATGGAGATGGATAAATTACCCTCGGAAGAAGAGTAATACACATTGTTATTAACATAGCAGGCTTCTCCGCAACTATTTGTCTTCATGCTAAGATCAGAGGTGGCATGTGCTGAATCCACGACGGGGAGGCTGAGCACATCCATCTGGGCCTCATAAGGCTGGCTATTATTGCTAGCTTCTGAAACTAAAGAAATAATAGTCGTGTTAGTACCTATGTTACCACAATTCCCGAAAATGTCTGTTCGCCCAGGAGAATTTAAATGCATTTCCAAGTTGTTCGACATTTCTGTCATACTTGATGGGTTATAGAAGGTGATATTGTCGGCAGTCAGGTTGGTAGAGCAAGGCCAACCCAATGAAACTTCATTATTCATATTTGGAGTTCCACTAACAAGAAATGCTGCATTCGTAAAATAGAGCCCGAACAGGGTAAAAGAAAGCATCAACTCACGATAAAGCACCATATTTCTTTGAATCTGTTTGGCTTGCATAATTAAAACCATAAAGCAAAAGATTCCTCAATGAATCTACTTGTGTACTTTTGCAGCTGTATTTTTCTAATTTATCTCCCTCTGCCATGCATTTATAAGCAAAAGAAAAGAAAGAACCTGCACAACTGTGAGAAATAGGAGAGAAAAACTGAATAATCCAGCTTATAAGGGCCGGTCTCTTAGAATTATCGACAATTTTGCAATTATAATTTTGTAATTTTCCCATAATTAAAATACCATATTATATCTCGGTACCTTGCATTATTCCCACGTGGACAATGCCTTGTAGTATTATTCTCGGCCAGCTGTACAGTGGCTTTTGGCTGCAGTTGTGGAAGGACCGAGTGAAGGGGCTTCCTTCCACTTGTCTGTTCCTTCTGGATTTGTATTTTGGTTTTGATTCTCTTCATTTAGTGTTATCGATTGATATCCCCAGTGGGCGTGAAGCTGCGAGGAATAAAGTGTAAGTCAGGGCAAGTGACCGTTTGGCGGCTAGTGCAGTGGAATGTTGGTATTTGATGTTGTTTCAGTTGCCTTAAATCGTTGGATTGAATCCAACGAAATTCTCTTTTCCAAGTTTCAGTGGGTAAGCGGTAATGATGCCCTTTTTTCTTTCTTTTCTTATTTCTTTTGGCTCTGATGTTAGTGTGATTGCTTTGTTTTCATGTGAGAGTAGAAGATCGGATCTACACCACTATCTCACCCAGCCACCCCTTTTGTGACCATGGGCTTTTATATTCTTTTTTGTGTATATATGAATCAAAGGAATGGCAGCTATGCAGGCGCAAAGAGTATGGAACAAGTGAACAAAATCAATAATGATAATGGCAGAAGAGGCCGGAGGGAACAAAGGGAGGAAGGATCTATTTTGGATGGGATTCTCTTGAGTATGGAATTTGGTCATAACATTGCCCTGTCGATACTTTCGCTGCTGATGGCTTTTTCAATCGGCCTATTCGCATATCTCCGAGGAGAGCCCTATTTCTTGCGCGATGCACCGGCTGAAGGAACTGGACCAAGAGGAGTTTTGTGGTTCTGGATCTACATGTTTCACACGTCAAAGTACTTTGAGTTGATGGACACTGTGTGGATGGCACTGCGCGGCCGAAAGATTTCCTTTGTGCATGGATTCCATCATGCGACAATGCTGCCACTGTGTTGGTGGGGTATGACAGAGGGCCTGATTTTCTATTGGGCACCTGATATGATGAACTGTATGATTCATGTTATCATGTATTTTTATTATGCCCTTGTTACGTTGGGTAAGGACTACGAATCACCATTTGCTTTTCTTAATAATTTCGTTCTAACACACTTCTTTCAATGGTTATCCTTTGTCCGTTTAGGCATTAAGCCATGGTGGAAAAAGCACCTTACTAAGCTACAAATCGTACAATTTGTATTTGGTATTGCTTATCTGACAACTGTGTGTATGTTTACTAATCAAACCAGGACTGGGATATGGATGTCCTCCGCGGGAATTGCAGAAGGGTGTATATTCATTTATTTGTGGATGCCTATTTTAAGGTCATCCAGGTCTTCCAAACGTTCATCTTCAAAATCAGAAAAGCACGAATGAGCTCCTATGAATGACTAAATATTGAATTGCAAAACGCCATTTCTATAATACACTTTACTTAATTTATTTTAACGTACATTCTGGTTTTACGACCAGATAGCGGCAACAGCCATGATAGCAAATCCAAGAAGAGTCATGAAGAACTTTCTAAATTGGTGCTCATAAAATTCTCCGTTGAGCAACATTGATGAAATATAAATAAAAATACCCGCAGAGAAGGACACAAGCACCCCCGAAGCTGCCGTAACGCTTTCATTGTCCGCTGTAGAAGCGGCAATACCAACACCAATTCCCAAAGGAGTTACGCAGGCGAAACCAACCAACGAAACAACAGCAACCCAGCTTCTAACGCTACTCTTTACCAAACATGACCCAATGCAAAATGCAGCCACGCCTTTATGTGCGATAATGGCAATCAGTTGCGCGACGATGTCACTATCGTTTCGAGAAATCCCCAACCCAAGACCAGCAAACAGAGAATGAACCGAGATAACAGAAAGCAAAGCAAATGCGTACAAGTCGACAGTACGTTGTTCAAAGTCATCAAGTTCCTCGTTTGCTCCGACTGTGGTTTCAGTCGACCCTGAGTGCTCAATGTCAGCTAATGGTTTGGAATCGTGCTTGTTGTGGGTCTTTTCGGGAGCATCGTGGTTGTGAATATGAATTACATCCCCGGTCTTCTTCTTGGCCTTTTCGTACATCTTGGAAAAGACTACCTTTTCCAAAAAGAATACAGTCAAAAATCCAACACCAACCATAAGAAAACCAACAGGGTATACATCACATTCAGGGTCGTCTTCAGGGCAGTGCACTGACTGAATGTACTCTTCCATATCACCAGTAGAGTCTACCATCATATGCATAAGACCCACAGAAAGAAAGATACCACCCGCAAAAGCATTAAGATATGAGAAGATCATATCTCTTCGTTTTGAGTATCTGGAGGAGCGAAAGACAAGGGCAAAAAGCCCGCAAAGCCCGGCAACAAAAGTACCAGCGAAGCAAATCCACTTCAAATCTTCAGTAGAGAGAGACATTGTTTATAAATAAAATATGTATACAAAAACAAAGATTATACTACCCACACCTTAGATTCTTAAAGCTAAACTCTTGTATCACAAGGACCCCCTTTATATCCTTTTCAGGCCCCCCTGTCCTCCACCCTACAGCACCATCTTGCTCATCAACCCTCTTCATTCCACCATCGTTACTTAACAATATAGACAATTAAAAGGATTAAAATGAATGGCTCGCGCTCGTGTACTTTTTTCGTGTTCAAATTAAAAGGCAAATTATCCCATCGCTGATTGGCTGATGAGGTGAGTTAGATTTAACTTTTCAGGGATCTCATTGGAAAATTTTTGTGTTTTGTCTTTTGTCCTTTCCTGTATGGCTGGCTAACCTTAAAACGTGCTATGCTAAATTTACAAGTAAATGTACAAGTACTGTGTAGTAATAGGTAGTGGAGTAGTATTGGAGTAATCTATGACTATTGTATGTATGTAGTACGTATGTACAAAGAGGCAATATAATGTCTTTGTATTGACTTGTGAATTGTGAATGCTTTATTTTTTGCATTTTTGGCGATTTTGACGATAATAACTGATTGAAAGCCATGTGCGCATGGGGGCAGTGCGGTGCGCCAAAGGGTGTGTTTTCAGGCGCCAAAGAGTGTTGGATATAATTATAAGCTTCTTGGTTGGCGGATCAAATATATATTACAGTAGTGGATTCGAGAGGTACATACATCGATACAGACAATTCAAGCAGCGCAGCTTATTATATGAATATTCTGCAATATTTACAGTCAACTGGCAAGTAAAAGGGCAAGGAAATTTTCCTTGACAAAAAAGAATACCGCACGTGCATTACAAATAGAAGGCGGGGGGGGACTTATTTTCTTATCTTATAGCTTTTTTTTCACGTTTTATCTAAATTAACATGATATGCAGCTAGCCTTCAAAACATCTGGCAATAAACAAACCCTCATCCGCGTCATGGGGTGCAGTAAATGATGGTTGATAAGTCATGTCAATAATACTGAATTGCTGAAGGCCACGTCGAGGAGGATTTTAGATTGTGATTTGTGGGGAACTGCAGGCCGGGGAATCAACTTTCATGGGAAAACACACGCTCCGCCACATGCTCCGCTTTCCATTTGCTATTATTGTTTCTTGTACAAGTGGACAAATTCATTTTGATACAATAACAATGCAACAACCTTTCCCCCTTCCATCTTCATGTGACAAGTACCAAAGCTCAAACATCAAACAAAAGGCCCAGCACACTTTGGCGCAAATTTATCAACAACAGCTAACCCCCACACACCAATCTGAAATTATGAATTAATCATCTAATAATTATTTTCTACTAACGTAAACAAGCTAGAAGATGACTGTCCATAATTATGACTGTACAGAATGAGCACTTGACCTTCCCCCCTCCTCCTCCAAAAGGCAGCTAAACCTCATTGATGATGCTTGCAGGCATATAGTAGCTGCAGGAAATTATCCTGCGAGTATAAATACATTCGAGCTAACACAGCTGGTTTATTGATACTTCCGGTTCAGTCAGGTTTGTATCATTTAATCAAAACAACATCCAGAAAAGTAAGAATCTGAATTTTAACATCATTATTTATTAGCGCCGTTTCATAAACTCAAAATGTCTCTCTCTACTGAAGATTTAAAATGGATTTGTTTTGCGGGAACTTTTGTTGCCGGACTTTGCGGGATTTTTGCCCTTGTCTTTCGCTCCTCCAGATACGCAAAACGAAGAGATATGATCTTCTCATATCTTAATGCTTTTGCGGGTGGTATCTTTCTTTCGGTGGGTCTTATGCATATGATGGTAGACTCTACTGGTGATATGGAAGAGTACATTCAGTCAGTGCACTGCCCTGAAGACGACCCTGAATGTGATGTATACCCTGTTGGTTTTCTTATGGTTGGTGTTGGATTTTTGACTGTATTCTTTTTGGAAAAGGTGATCTTTTCAAAGATGTACGAAAAGGCCAAGAAGAAGACCGGAAATGCCATCCATATTCACAACCACAACGGAGCTGAAAATACTCATGCAAATAACAGCTCTAAGCCTTTAGCTGATGTTGAGCATTCCTCAATGGAAGCCCCAGTTGAACCGAGCGAAGGAATTGACGACTTTGAACAGCGCACTGTTGATTTGTATGCTTTTGCCTTGCTTTGTGTTATCTCAGTCCATTCTCTGTTTGCTGGTCTTGGATTGGGAATCTCTGATAGTGACAGCGACATCGTTGCTCAATTAATTGCCATTATCGCACATAAAGGTGTGGCTGCATTTTGCATTGGGTCATGTTTGGTAAAGAGCACTGTTCGCAACTGGGTTGCTGCCCTTTACTTAGTTGGTTTCGCCTGTGTGACTCCTTTGGGAATTGGCATTGGTATCGCCGCTTCTACGGCAGACAGTGAAAGTGTTAAAGGAGCATCAGGTGTGCTGGTGTCCTTCTCCGCTGGTATTTTTATTTATATTTCATCCATGTTGCTCAACGGAGAATTTTACGAGCACCAATTTAGAAAGTTCCTCCTGACACTTCTTGGGTTTGCCATAATGGCAGTTGCCGCTATCTGGTCCTAAAGGCAGCATGCTAGTAAAATTAAAAATAAAATTTAAAATGCAAACACCGCCATTTCGGCAAAAATAAAGATTCAACGGTACTCACTTTTATAGCCAGATTTCTGCTAGATTTCAGCTAAGCGAAACAAGAGACCCTTCAAGAAAAACAAAAAGTCCCGGTCGCTCAAAAGACCTTGTGTGGACAATTTTGAATCCATGTATTAAGCTTCAAACATATTGTTGTGGAATAACAAAAGTTGCAAATGTCTGCAACACCAACAAAGAAATAACAATCCAAGAAAACTATCCATAGTTGGTACAAATATGGAAATTTTTAATTTGTTATCCTAAAAATGGGACTATTTGTTAATTTATTTTGTATTTATGATTTTTTCTGTTTGGTTAGAAACGGATTTTAGAACAGTTTTTGGTTTGTTTTCTTTTTTGGGGGGGGGGAGGGATTATTATTATTTTAGCTGGGGATGTGTCTTATGGGCGTGGCTATGAGGAGTCTTTGTTCTGGTAGAATATTTTAACATAACAATCCCGGATAACTCCAAAGCAATAATCACAATGGACACTACCGCTGATAAGAGCACTGATGGTAATGGGAGTGAGATGGAGGGGGGGGCAACTGGCGTCCGTCCAGTGGGAGGGGAGACAAGATATAACACGGGTAGTGAAATTATGGGTGAGGATATCGCGGATATACAACTAGTTGACGTGCCCGAGGATTCTGAGTTGGTGGAAGCTAGAAATAGCACCTCGTACCAAACCTCTACGAGTGTTAGAACCTCCAACCCACCCTCGGGTAAAATCAGCTCAGCCAGCTCTCGCACCACACCGTCCCAGGTGAATTCAACGTATAGAATTTCAATGCTTTCGAAAAGGATGTCCCTGCGCTCCCTTCAAGAAAGCTTTGATAATGATATTGTGAAGAAGATGAGCTTAATGAGCAACGCAAGGGATTCGACTGCAATGCCCACCGTCAATGAAATGCACTCCAGCGCGAATGACGTGTTTGCTAGGGATGGCGCACATAACAAGGTCAACTTATTCGATTCGGGACACTCCAAGGTAAATTTAGACGCTTTAGCGACTCAATTACATACTGATGTGGGCAGTATCCGCCGTAAAATCAGCACTACAGTTATTGGCTCAAATTCGTTGCTCTCATCTGAGGCTGTTGAACAGCAGGTCCGCAAGTTGTCACACGCGCAGCAGAAGATACCGTTAAACAAGGCGAGCAGTTATGTGAAGGAGAAAGAACATACCCCAGCATGGGTACAACGCATGGGGGAGAGTGATGATTTCGTTTTCAATATGGCCTCGTCTAAGCATTCTTCAATGGTGTCAGAGGATATTCCAAAGATTGTCAGTGCGGCATCAACCACTGTGGATAATTGGTCTCATAAATTGGTTGATGTCAAAAAATCTATTGTGAGTTTTGAAAGGAAATTGTCACACACACTCAAGAACAAAGTAGTCCATGCCACTGATTTTGTTACTCATCTACATGACCATCGCCACATCATGGATTCAGTTGCAGAGGTCGATGAATTTCAGAGCGCTTCTTCCACTTGTAATATAGACTCTGACGAACATCGCGACTCGACTAACCATGCACATGATCAAAAACCATCTCGCCAATCCATTTTAACCTCACCTGCCCCACAAAGCACACAAGATGCAGAAGAAAACACAAAACCTGTTGCACAGGAACAGGAAGGGACCATATCTTATATGAGGCAGCAGAAAGAAGCTTTTGAGGCCTACCAAGAATCTTTTGTATTTATGCACCTAGTAGCACTTGTTTATGGGGGGATTTTGGCCTTTGTTTTGCACCTTCTTGATTTGATCGTCCCTGCAATAGCTATGGATGCATATGTATTACTTGCTATACTATTGCTAGTATATGAATTAAGCGGCGGCAGATTCATGATATTTCTAGTGGGGTCTGGGATAAACACATCAGTGGCACTCTTTGTTGTGCAAGCTTTAATGGGCGGGGCTAGGAGCTCCGGTATGTTAATGGTCATTGTAATCCAGTTGCCCTTGTTTGTTGTTCTGTACACAAATTCCCCCAAACAGGGGATTCACTTCGCAGCATTTGTGGTTTTATTGTGTATTATCAGTCTTTGTTTGGAGCTTACTGGCATTCTAGAGAGCTTTGAGATTCAGAGAGATATAACTTCGGATGTTGACGCCACGGACTTTGCTATTGGACTATTATACGCAAATGTAATTGCAGTGACTATGATTGTTCTTGGCTGTGTTATACATTTGGTGGCGAAAATGAATACCGCCGTAGCGCAATCGCAAATCTTGCTGAAAAATGTACTACCGTTTAGTGTGCAAGCGGAACTGCAACTTGACCGGAAGGGGCTACAGAATATTGTAGCACACACGTTCCCAGCTGCATCGCTATTTTTCTGTGACATGGTTTCTTTCACAACAATTTCCTCTGAAATGGATCCTAATCTGTTAGTATATGCCCTCAATTACATATTCAGCACGATGGATCGATTGACTGTACAATATGGGGTAGAAAAAATTAAAACTATCGGAGATTCGTATATGGCAGCAACAGGTCTGTTCGAAGAAGAATACCTACAGCAGCTCAACAAACAACGGAGAAAGAAGAGTGAACGAGAGAAAGACAATCAAAACAAGAATAGGACACCATCCGGAGCAGCAAAGAAGTTCAGGACGAAAGTATCAACTCAGACAGAAAGGGACATAGATGAGGGTGAATGGGATATGAAAGTGCCCTCGGCTTGGAATGAACTGGATGTGCGTAGAAGTCTGGAAGTAGGGGGAGACGGGGAAGGCCAGGTTGAGCTGTATGAAGGGAACCATGCACAGCGCCTTTGTCGATTCGCAATTCATGTTCGGGATACTGTCAAGATAATGCACGACGGGGAGGAATTTCCCTTCCGCATGCGCTTTGGGATTCATTCCGGACCTGTTGTTGCGGGTGTAATTGGGATCAAAAAGTTTCAGTTTGATGTGTGGGGCGATACTGTAAATACCGCATCAAGGATGGAAAGCAGTGGAGTGGCAGACCATGTGCACGTGAGTCAGACCCACGCAACCTTGCTGGAGGATCGGTTTGTGCTTCTGCATCGAGGGGATGTGGAAGTGAAAGGGAAGGGAGTGATGCAAACCTTCATAGTTCTTCAAGAGAGCGAAGCTTCAACCCCGCCCCAACAAGACTCGTCCTCGCCGCATACATAGGCCAAGAAAGAGAGTAGCAAGGAAGACGGCTGGTTTACGACAGAGAAAATAAAGAAAAGATCCTTCAACACAAAGAAGTACAAATGTTTCACAGCACATATTTATTTCAGTTTTGTGTCAATTTTTCGTTGAAGTCAGCTCCTTTTCTTAGTACAAGAAATAAACCCCCCACAGCAACAAGGCGAGATGGCCATTTGGGACAGCACTTCGCAAAACATCGACCATGCGCAAGGCTGGCGACGAAGAAAAGGTCCCTATCTTGATTCCCATTTCAGTGGTATGGACAAGACCGTACAGGACACAGCCCATCCTACGGATTCCCTCTTGTTGCCCTACTGTCATCCCAATCCCCATTGACGAGACCGCAAACGGGATCCCGGCACAAATCGCAGCGGACAAGATCCCTGCCAGAAGCACCCAAAGGCCACATATGCGGTAAATCATAAGTGGGATAGCCTTACCCGAGGCGTCCCTTTGGCGGGGCTGGGGCAGCATGAGGGCGTACATCTTTGGGGAGCCTGCCAGCAAGGAGTCTGGGGAGAGGAGCAGTGCTGTACCAAAGAGGGACAGCACTATGGCCTGGTAGAGGAGGACCAGTTGGGTGGGGGAGAGTGTACTCAGCAGATCCAGAAAAGGAGTGGGGTGCTGCATGGCGAGCGTGGCTGGTTGACGCGGAGGAAACTTTTAAAGTGGATTTACAAACAAAACAAACAAACAAAAAGGAACAAAACAAAAAAACAAAAACTTTTCCAAGTCCTTTTGACTTTTCCCATTTTTTTGGCGGGTAAAATTCTTTTCTTGGGTGTCTCGGGCCTCGGCGGGGGTTATTTTTTTCTTGTTGCTTTGGTTTTGTTTTTCCTTCTTCTTTGACTTTGGTGATTATTTTGTGTCCTCTTCCGTCCTCTTCCGATTCAAGAGTAGCCCAGAGACTCAAAAAAGAAAGTATTCAGTTCAAAAGGGGAAGAAGGAAGAAGAAGCAGAAAGACAACAACAGCACCAGGTCTCAGATTCCCCTTCCTCCTGGTAGTTTCATACTCCTGAATCCTGATCATAGTAGAAGCACCACCCCTCCCTGCTCTTTCTTTCTCTGCACATCGCCACACACGCTATGCTGGCCTACACGCCCCCATCCACAACAAATCCGAACAACAGTGGTAATAACAACAACATGAGTTTCTCCTCCACAGACGAGGAGCCTGACGACGATGAGATCGATACATCTCCTCTGCGCATCTCGTATCTGGACCCATACCAGGACCTGCACGACCCCAATCCGGCAAACCCGTCCAGGTGGGTTGGTATATCTTCCCTTCCTGGAATCCGTTTCAAGCAGTATACGCGATCCCTGACAGTGGACCTCAAGTACCTGAGCGGAGAGGAGAACCAAGAGCCAGGGGAGCATGGTCATAATCGCCAACCCCAGTGGGCCTCTTCCTCCTCCTTCTCCCATTCTTCTGGGGGGTGGCATCGCATCACGGACGTGTTCTGTTTGTGCACCGTTGGGGAGCTAATACGATATCGAGTGCCTGGCCTACTAGAGGGATACCGAGCCCATGGGATCCGAGTGCACCATTTTCCGCACGAAGATGGCACTGCACAGACTCCCGAGGAGACAGACACCCTCCTCACAGACCTGCTACAATCTCTGAATGCACTTCCCGGGGAAGAGGGAGCGCAGCAGCATCAGGAAGAAGAAGAAGGAGTACGTGGAGATATTGCGCCTGATGGCCGGGAAACCAATTCCTCTGGACCTCGGGCAGTCCTGGTGCACTGTATGGGAGGCCTGGGCCGGAGTGGGGCTGTGGTGGCATGTTTACTCCTTCGAGTGAGTGTGCAGCATCATGTAGAGGCAGTTAGAAGAGCAGGAGATAATGGAAACAGCAGCCAAGCCACAAATGACTCCTCATCTGCCCCACCGATCATGAAACCAGAAGAAGCAGTGGCACGAGTGAGAGCAGTACGGTCCATCACGGCAGTGCAGACTATGAAGCAGTTAAAGTGTGTGGACGATTACTACTATTACTGCCTGGATAAATATGCCTCCGGATATGTGGTTGAAGAAGACTAGGAGGGAGGCTAATGACAATATGACCTATCTCCTCTAGTCCTTTCGCCGCACCTCCATCTCATGCCTCCCTTTCTGTGTGTCTTTAATAACATGATACTGCTAGAAGAGCAATTATCTACCTATTCATCAATGTATCTATGTCCCAGCGCATACAAGAACATAGACCACGCACACCACTCACATACAAGCACGCTTTGCTTTTAGAATTGGTCTCCCAAATGAAATAAAGCGTCCATAAAGAGTATCATTGTGAAATTCCCTTAAGGGAATATAATTGAAGTTAAGAAGGGCACAGCCGGTTCCTCGTGCAGTAACTGAAATTTCCCTTTGCTTCGCTTCGTTATTATTCATTTAAATCTTTTTTATTAAAAATATTTTTTGTGCTTATTGATTATTTTGTTTTTCAGTTTTGGAGTGTCCGTGGTTGCTTATTTGTTGAAAGGCAGGCAAGTGTGGGTACAGAAAATAAAGAAACAAAGGGGGGATATTGAAAAGTAGGCAAAGACTAATATGCACGTTGTTCGTCGTTTGATTGGGACTGGGATCGAGCATGGAACCCCATTGATCCTTTCTCTATGCAGAGCGAACACGAAAGGCAACCAGTACGGTAGAACAAGGCAGGTCCAACACACCGCAGGGTACCGCTCCAAAAATGTGAAGAAGAAAGGCAGATTGACAAAGAGACAGGCTTCTTCCATTAGTTCTGATTCCCCTTCGTAAGTAGGATTGGTTGTTATTTCTTTTATGATTTGTTTATTCCGTTACTTATGCGCTCAATTTATCACGTCTTTTTTTTATATGTGTGTGATCTTTTATTTATGCATAAAGATCAACGAATTGGCTCCGTCGAAAACTTCAGGATCAGTATTGTTTTGACGCTATTGAAAGGAGTTATCGTTCCCGGAGTGCGTTCAAGCTGCTGCATATCAACCAGCAATTCAAGATATTGCGAAAGGGGCATGTGGTTGTTGATTTAGGGTCCTCTCCCGGGGGGTGGGCTCAAGTGGCTGCAGATAAAGTGCAAAGTAATTACTATACGGGATATATCAAGCCTGAGGAGGAGCTGAGCGAGGCGGAGATTACCGGGATGAGCGATGAGGACTTTCGGGAACTGGTCCGTAAGAATAACGCCGAGTTTCGAAAGGTTATAAAGAAGGAAATGAAGCAGAATAGGGAAGTAGAAAATGCTGTTGCTGCAGGGGGAAGTATAGAATCGGGAGAACAGTTAGGGATGAAGGAAGAAAAGAAAGGTGGCAACAAACAGGGAGAAGGTATGAGGAGAGAATTGAATGTGTTAGAAGCTGTCATGGGCGCAGACGTCACTGGTGAGGAACCTGCTCATTCTAAAGTCGACGAGGATGACAATGGAAAAATGGGCGACGAAGAGTTGATGAAGAATCATGACCGAAAGAAGGTGGGGCTCTCTAAAAAGGAAGGAGAGGCGGAAGAAGAGGAATTTAGTGACGAAGAGTTTATGAAATTGGTTGACCAGAGCAACATGGGGGTTTCGAAAAATGAACATAAAGATGCACAAGAAGAGTTGAGCGATGAAGAATTTATGAAGTTGGTTAATCAAAGCAACATGCACTTGTGTGAGGAAACAAACAATCTAAACTTAGAAGAGGATTCCCTAACCAATCCTGAAGGGCAAGGGGAATTAGAAGATGACGGTATGATATCTTTTGTGGATGATTCTGGGAAAACAGTGGATATTAACCAGATTTCGAGTAGGGATTTGGAGACATTTAGAAATGTGAACGGTGAGCTGGTTGATATGAGTAAAATGGTTGACGAAAACGGGCGTTTGATTGATGCAAATAAGTTGGAGATGCAAATAGCAGAGGAAGACGACGAAGAGTGGAAGAAATTGGAATTTGTTGATGAACAAGGACGGCCCATTGACGTTCGGGATTTTATAGCTTCTGCAAAAGATATACGTGATTTGGAATTTGTTGATGAGAATGGAAACCAAATACAATTGCCAGCCAAACTGATTGAAGAAGGATTGGAAAGAAGGAGTAAAAAGATGAAAGGAAAGAAGCCAGTCATACTAGACATGCAGGGACGACCTGTGAGCACACATCAGCTAGTTGACGAAGAAGGTCGGAAGGTAAACTGGAGCAAATTTGGCCAAGGAGAGGCAGCTAAGGCCCCAACGGTGGTTCCAAACCGAGAAGTTTCAATGGAAACTGAAAAAGTGGGAAATAGGAAAGAGATGTCGCTCGATGAGTTCTTAGTTTCTCGAGGCGTTGCTAAGTTGGTGGATGAAATGCCAAAAGATGCAACGGGAAGACCTATCGGCCCCGAAAAAGAGATGAGTGAGGAAGAAGAGTTGATACTGGATAATGCTGTTGCGGAATACAATGAGTACCTTAAGGAGCTGTATCGGGGGCAGGAAGAAGAGATGGGGGAAGAAGTTAAGAAAGATGTCGCGGCAGCAGAAATTGCTCAAAGTACACTGGCCAACGAAAAGATACTTGGTGGTGAAAGCCCTCGAAGGGAACAGAAAAAGGAAACTGTGAAAGATAGCTGGGAAATGTATGATGATATTGAATCGGAAGCAAAAGAAACAATACCAATAGAGAAGGTGGACCCAGAAGTTGTTGCGGAAACCCCCGTTTCAACTGTACCAAAAGGTAGCGCATTTCATGCCCCTTCTGTGGGCAAGGTAGTTGGAGTTGACATTAACTTCATTGATCCTATTCCTGGTGTGACATTGTTGGAAAAAACTGATATTTTAGAGCCATCAACAGTGGACAAAATACTTTCAGCCCTTGAAGGTGAAAAGGCCAACGTCGTTCTTAGTGATATGGCTTCGAGCTCATCGGGGAATAGATTTGCGGACCACACCCGTGTTGTTAATCTTTGTAAAGCGGCATTGGACGTGGGTAAACATGTACTGAAAGAAGATGGTAGCTTTGTGTGCAAAATGTTTGATGGGGAGTATGATGTTGAGTTCCTGGCATTACTTCGGAAGTACTTCAAGAGTGTCAGACGTTCCAAACCAGACTCCAGTCACAAAGACTCACGCGAGTTCTACTTTGTTGCTACTGGGTACACCCCCAGTGGGGATGCGGATGTGCTAATGCGAGCAGAAAAGCAACGTGAGCGTAACGCGAAACTGAAACAGGCCCGGAAGGAAAAGAGAGAGCAAAGGGAGTGGGAAAAGAATGAGAAAAGGCGAAGTAAGGGAGCAGTCATAGATGACAATGAGGCTCATGACCAACGTAGCAAGATTAACAAAAAATCGAAGCTTAGTGATAAAAGAAAACCCATTCAAACATTTGACATGAAAGAGTATATAGACGGTAAGAAATAAAAAGCATTGTCGCAGTTAGTGCTTATTCACGTAATTCTCTTAAGCTGCCATCTGCATATGTGCCCATTGACAACACTAATTGTGTACAGGAACCGAAGAAGGCACTGTGAACTGCATAAAATGTAAACACAAGATGCCAATTGCCATCAGGCGTTGTTTCAGTTCCCTTGGCATCTGCGCGAGTCGCGACTAATAAAATGTCCAGCTAGTACTAGCAGTTCGAAATTTATTCTTTTGATGAGGAGGCCCCCAGCTCTAGCTAGAGCCTCCAGATGCAAGGACCTAGAGCGTTAGCGACCTCCAGGCCCCAAAACAATACGTAACGTTTCAAATTCAAGGCTCTAGGCTCATGACGGATTTGGGATTGCAGTCTGCATGCTACAGCTCTGGTCTTTGGAACATGCGAATTACAACCATGAACCATCTACAGTACTCCAGCAGGTGACATAATTTGCGAGGATAATAATTTGGCAATAAATCACCTAATATTCCTTGCAAATGACATGTATAAAACTTATAAATTGCAATGTAACTTTGGGTGGTCGCGTACGGAAGTTTGACTTTTATGGAATTTTGACCACGCAGCTTGAATTAACACGAGTCAAGCAACCTGCCTGTGATTTGTCAAAGCCCTGCACCGCTGCCATTTGCAAAGCTGCTGGCGCTGCTGCGCGTTGCTTCGAAAAAAAGAAACATTTGCAGTTGCAAAATTAGGACTTATTTATTTTATAATGCCAAATTTACAAAAAAAAAAAATAAAAAAACCGGTTATTTTCTTGTTTTCTTTTTCTTTTTTTAATTTTTTCAGCCTTAATAGATCCTTATTGTTGTTACTTGTTGGTCTTAACTCCTGTGGAGATGGCTAGTCCCTGGCTCCTATAAAATCCCCGCGCTTCTCCCCACAGAGTCTCCGCCTCTCCCGGGAGACGAGTCACGAGTGAGTAGTGACTAGTGACTAGTGTACTAAAGTTACCCTTGTGTTAGCAACCACCGGGATTGAGTCACTAACCACAGCTAGCTAGCTGCATGACAGTGAGATTGATGGAGATTGGTGTGAGTTGATAGGAAGGGAACTGAGTCCAGAGTTTCCTTTTGTTTGATCCCTGTGAAGTGTTCGCGATCAGTTTGTGTTTGTGTGTTGCTTAAGCCAGTACGGATGAAGGGGATTGACCGGATGCGACTTTCGATTCATGGAATCGAGATTGTCTTGTAATAGTTTTATCTCTTTTCCTTCACAAGCAACGGAGCACAAGGCAGGATTTGTCTCTCTTATTCTCCTACAATTTCAGGTTTCCTTTATAATACTTAACTAACAGAACTATAACTCCACCCAGGGAGGGAGGGGGGTGAGAGGGGAGGCGCAACAATGGCGTTCTATACAAAGTTTCAAAAGCTACCTCCAACGACTTCCATGTTGTGTAGTCGCTGGATCTGTTATGGTAAAAGCAATCTATTTAAAACATCTCTTGGCTCTTCCTTAAATACTGCAGCTGGGGCTGAAATCACTGATAATGGAAGCAGCGAGTACAACTACTCCTATGATCTACCACCTTTTGTAGTAGGAAAGCACCAGACACACCAAACTCATGGTGTGCACTCCCAAGAGCAGCCCAACAATCTGCACGGGGAGCCCCACTTTAAAGACTGGTATGTGAATGCAAAGGAATCATCACAGTTCAAGCCTGTGGTAGCAGAAATGCTCAACCCGTCGACCGGGCAGCTTGCCGTATCTCTATCCTCCATGTCCTTTGATGGATTCCTGCGAGCCAATCCCAGAGGGGCGTACACTGGGATGCGCACAGTTGGGCTTGACAATATCATGGATTGGAATGGGCACATGCAGCGCCTGGCGCAAACACTCACAATGGTGGATTGGAATAGCGAAGCTGGTGTGAGCTCTGAAGGAATGATGCATGAGTTCATCACACAGAGTAGGACTACTCGTAGACAACTGATGGAGCAACAGTGTATAGGAAGGACTCAAGATGGGGTCCGTGAAATGGTCTTCCCTGCTATAACTGCTGATGTACTTAAGTCTCTTATATCACCGCTCGCCCATGCGGCAGTGGAGAAGTTCAACATTGTAAACAATTGTGGCTCCAGCTCTCGTAGTTACAATGTAAAACTATGTGCCCTGGTAGGCTGGGTGCCCGACTCCCTGGCAGAGTCCGAAGGCACTAACCATATACGTGTAATGGTCCATGCAAGTAGTCTACCGCCCAAATCCACACTCACCACTTGTGTGGCAAAGTTTGGAGGAAGACCGCGGAAGAATCCCCTAGCAAAGGACTCTGCATGGGTATCCAAACGGTCTACATACTTTCAACAGGAGAAAAAGTCCCCGGAAGGTAATGATATTGAAGAGCTCATACTTCATGACCACCAGGGCCGCGTCTACGAAGGTGCATCGAGCAACTTCCTGGCCGTACACAATGGCATCGTCTACTGCGCCCCACCAGAGCACATTCTGGAAGGTACCATTCTCAAGCTAGTGCGTGAAGTGTGTGCGGAGCAGGGGATTCCCTTCCGCTTCCAGTTTCCAAGAAAAGATGAATGCCATGAGTGGGAGGGATGTCTCATCACAAGTACATCCCGCCTGGCTATGCCTGTGCGGCGACTGTACCTCGGCGACCTTAACGATAAGACCAAAGACAGCGGACGATACGTCGACTTTGCAGAGCCGTCTGGGACGGATATCTGCAGCCGCATTGCCATGTCTGTAGAGCAGAAGCTGAATTCTCGTGCTGAAGCGTACTAGCTGAGCAGATAGCTCGAGGAAAGCAAATAACTTTAAAATAATTCAAATAAAAACGCAAACTGTAAAATAGAAGCTGTATGTAGCTGGTTTGGAAAAGGCACGATGTTATTTCTAGGATATATTTGGTTGTGCCAGAATTGTAAAGTTTTTTTCTATTTATTTTTCAGCTTTTTTACCTTCTTTTTCTTCTTCTTCTGTTTCTTTCTTTTTTTTTTTTGCTTTAAATCCCTCTTCTATTATAGACTTTCTTTTCATACATCAGGAATAAAAGCAAACTCCAAATTCACATACCATGAGTAAAGCATTTGAAGGGATTGAATGGGCGGAGGACTGTGAGACTATTGTACTTCCCCGAAAGGATTACATTCATCTCAAAGCCATTCACAATTTTTATCGCATCCCTGCGGTGGCGCTTGGTCTGATTCGTCCTGTGTGCGAAGAGGAGGTCAAGAAGGCCATTTGGGCAGAGGATGGATTAACAGAAGAGGTGATGAAATGTATTAAGGAGTCGAATGAAGTGCTTAATGGCGTGGATCTTGATAATGTGGACTTACAGGCCATGGTGAGCCATTCCCAGGACCTGCTGCGGAAAGGGGAGGAGCAGATGGACGAGGGTGACGAAAAGAAGGAAGAGGCAGAAGAAGAAGCAGAAGAAGAAGCGGAAGAAGAAGCGGAAGAAGAAGCAGAAGAAGAAATAGAGGAAGTAAAGAAGGACAAAGGCAAAGAGGAGGAAATACAGGGAAAGAAAGGAGAGGAACCGGTCGTTCTCCGCAGGAAAGCAGATGGAAAGAAACATTCAGATATTCTGTTTGAGATAGATGAAAGACCAAATCACTTGTACAAGACAATGGAAAGCCTTCCAGATACTGATCCTAGTCAGGTCCACCACATCTCGCGAGTACTCGAGCAGGTCCCACGACTGGATAGCGCCAATTGCGTATATGAAATGGATAGTGAAGTATATCAGAGTCGAGCAAAAAGTTCGAGGGTATCAACCACTTCAGGTCGTACACGAACTTCTTCCAGAAAGACATTTGTCCCTGAGGATGAGTTGCAGGAGCCACTGCGACGGGAGGAAAAAGAGGAGCAAGAAGAGGAAATAGGCCTGCCATTGTCTGGGGAAAAGATGTTGCACTCTTTGGGAGAAAAACTTCTGGAAGGTGATTCAATGATGCTGAAATCTTTCTACACACCGCGTCTTAAGAAGTCGCTCACATCGGCAGCTCCTGTGGGTGGAACGGGGAAGGCAGCCAGTTTGCGCCTGTATGAGAATCAAGCAAATGCACAGTCCAATCCAAGTTTCAATGTAGATGTGGAGAGAAGACCCATTGTTCTAAAAATGGAGGAGAGAACGAAACCTGAACTAACACAGAGGCAAGCGCTGCCCGTCAAACGACTTGTGCGCGGCAAAGTATCTGGGCCAATTGTTCGTCTTGCCGACTAGACCTTGAAGAGATAAAGCGCACTCTTGTCCCAGCATCATTTCTTTCTCCTTTGCTCTATTTTATGCTTTTTGCTTAAGAATGCGTCTTTCCAGACTTTTTCTTTTCTTCTTCTCCTCAGCCCCCACGTTGCCTCGTCAGAAAGCCCCAGCTTTTAAATATCATTGTTGACAACAAGGGGATGTTTATTCTTCTTGACTATCCTCATCTTTGGGGTTGTGCTCAACTCGGACATGCAGGTAAAGAGGTTTGCTGGTCATGAGCTTCAGTTTCTTTTTCTTCACATCGAGGGGCTTTTCGTACAATTCTAAGGTCTTGTTCCCTTCAGCCCTCAAGTCCTCACCGTCCATGAAACTGAAACACTTTGTAGACAACTTATTCTTATCAATCTTGAAGTGCTGAAACTCAAAATAAACACATGTACCATGCTTGAACTTCTCCAATGGCACCTGAAGGTTAACATTCTTCTGGAAATTGATATAGCTGCCTTCTTTTCTTCGACAAACAGGGGTATTTTGTGCGAGGCACAGATCCTCACCCGATACATCTTTCACTGTCACGCTGATAATAGGCTCTACAAACTGTGTCGCATTCTTTAGTCCGATCTTCTCAATGTGCACACGCAATGGCGTCCCTTCGGGGCCTGCCAGCATGGGCAATAAAGTCCCACCCAACGATGATCGCTTCTTCTGCACAGAGCGCTTTTTCTCTGCTGTCGCTCCGGCCGCAGTATGAGCTGCCGAAGAGAGCTTTTTCCTGTCATCATCTACCACCTTTTCTTTCTCCTTCTCCATTTCTTTCTGTTGTGAGTTTTTCCTCACAATCGCTACCCCTTCACCCCGCGAAGATATGGGCACGGGTGCAGATGGTTCAACCTCCCCGACAGTTGGATCGCTACTACTGTTAACAGTTCCCCGTAGCGATGACCGCACCTCTTGTTCCCCTGCATTTTCCGTCTGTGGTCCTTCCCGTGACATTGCTTTTGTATTCACCTCCTTTTCCTCCTCCTCCACTTCTTTCAGCACAATAATATCCTTCAGGTTGTCAAATACAAGCTCGTCTAGTTTCTTCACATCCTCCAAAGATATCGAATTTTCATCACTGGGTAGCCCCATTCGCTCCATGCTCTTTGCTCGCAATACAAGGCACTCACTGGCCTTCAGCAATGCCGCCTGCTCACGCGGGGAAAATACCGAATCTTTCGTATTTCCTCCTCCTTTGCTCGAGTATTGGCGTAGCTCCTTGGCAAAGCGCCGGTACGCCTCGGTACCCTCCACCACCTGGCCCCACGCATCAAGCTCCGTGCACTGACCAAACGTTCGCTTCCAGCCCGAGCATAGGTTTTCTTTCAGAATCTGTGTGTCAGTCTGCATCTTTCTTACATTGGAACTATTACCCCTGTTCTTTGGATTTAATCCGCGTCTAAGCCTGCTGCCACTTGGTCCCCCGAGATTCTCAAGCAAAACTAGAATTTAGCAGGGAAAGAGGAAAATGACATAATAAAAAAAAAGAGTGAGCAAGGCCACCCGACTCCCGACTCCCGAGACTCGAGAGAGAATTCATCAATAATTTATGAAAAAAAAGATGAAACGATGAAAATTCTGGCACAACCAAAATTCACTATTGGAAAATCGCCTTCAAGGAGCCCACTTTATTTCTTATACAATTAATTCCCCAAGGGAATATATAAAAAGGCCCAAAGCAAAAAAAAAAAAACCAAACAGTACACAACAAACCTCAATCTTTGAGTCATTTCTTAGGGGAATACAGTGCCCGCACTGTGTCCTTACGCACCACATAACTCACACCACTTCCAAAGGTCGTGGCAGCAGTCAGCCACCAAAGGCCCTGGACGGCAAGAGGGAAGAGGGACGATAGCGAGGAGGAACCTGACAGATGGTCCTGGGAAGGTGCAGAGGTAGATGCAGCCGTGGCTGTACTGTCGGTCAATATCCCCATATCCACCATCGCATCCCCACCAAACACAGGTCCTGCCAAAGCGAGGGCCACCACAGCCACCTGAAGGACAGTGTTCACCTTAGATAGAGTGGTGGGGTGCATCTCCACAGAGGCAATTCGCCCGTCGAAGAAGCGAGAAATTGTTTTTGGGGGTGGTAAGGTCTTGTAACGATAGTAAAAGCCCCCAGCCATTAATCCCACGTCTCGGCCGATAATTAAAGTGGCCAAAGGGGCCGGGATTTGGCCACTGTACCCCAGACAGCCTACTAGCGTGGTCATTAACAGTTTGTCTGCGAAGGGATCAAGTGCAGTACCAAACACAGATCGTTGGCCTTTGAAGTTGCGGGCGATATAACCGTCCAGCTAAACACAAAAACAAACAGCGAAAAGCACACGGGGTTAGTCAACAGCTTTGTCGAATCACTAACATTGAGCGGTTGTGAGTCTATTCCTTGATTACATACTGCATCGGTTACTGCGGCATAAACAAACAGCCCCAGTGCATATTCATGCTGTTGGGAGACGATAAAATGGGCAATTCCTGGAGTTGCTACGATCCTTGTCATGGAAAGAAAATTGGGAATTGTTGCAAGATTATCCGTCTTTTCCGAAAAAGAAAACAAAGAAAACAAACAACATTTGAGGTCAGGATCTATTTTTATCAGTACGTGAAGCTCTCTTAGCTCTTCATACTCACAATCTCCACAGGGCCCTTTTCCTGCTCCCCCTCCCTCCCTTCCTTGCTTGTACACAGTCCCCGCCTCTTCATGCCCAACATAGCCCCTACAGTTCTCCCCACCCTCTGAGACAGTCCCACCCCCTCCCCCCGAGCCCTACTCAATCCCTCACCCGATCCCACTCCTTCCAGCCTTAGCCCAGTGCTCCTCCCAAGCCATCCTCTGCACAAGGACACTGCTCGAAGCATCCTATTATTTTATTACAAGTATTCACACACAAAAGAGCAAAAACAAAAACACCAACAGCAAAGAAGAGATTTGGCAACACACACTCCACCTGAACTGAATCTTTCTAGACCCTCTGTTACCCCACATCTATCGTGTGCTGTTGGTGCAGTGAGGGAGGGCGGGCAGGAGGGTGGAAAGGCACAGACACGGGGGGATCAGCTGGGACTGGGAGGTACACGTGAATTAGGGGTCAAGGGAGGTGGGGTTACCATGGTAACACCCATTAATAACCTTAATTGAAATCTCGAGTCCTATTTCAATGGGCCTATCACACCCATGTGGAAATTCTTTGTGCAGAATAATTAGGGGCTTCAAAAGTGCACAATAAATGGAAGGAGGGAGCATGGGAAGAAAGAAACCGCGTGCTCTTAATGTTTGTGCTGGTTTTTGATTTGTTTTTTGTTTTATCCCGCCTGGAGCGGAAGAGGAGAAGATCATGGCCAAGGAAGTGGTAGCTGTGTATAAACGGGAAAGAGGGGGGGAGAAGCCCTTTATCAAGCAGCCTCCTGTCAGGAAGCAGCATACCCTGACACTGGCCGGGCTACAAGAAATGGAAAAGCGCTTTGACGAACGGCTATTACCGCTCAAGGGGCATTCCTTAGTGGGGCCAAAGGAGACAGAATTCATCATGCAAGTCATTCGCTATGAGATTGGAAAGCTGTGGCAAGCCTTCAGGGAGCTGAAGGCACACCCGGGATTCAAGGAAGCAAAGAACAGGCGATTGTGTACACAGATTGAGGAACAGGTTCTTCATCTTTGTGAATGTCTCTTTGAAAAGTATCACAAGCGACTGGATAAAATGCTGAAGGAGTGCATCTTCGATAAAGATGTCAATCTTCAGCGAGTATTGGGGCTCATTCGGGTGGAGATTCACAAAAGATTGCAGCCTGAGATGGTAAAGGAAATCTGCATTGGGGAAATTGAAAGCGGAGTGAAGCGAAAGGTAATTGATTTACCAAACATTGACGGGATTGAGTATAAGATGGGGCAGCTGGCAAATGAACTGAATCAAAACTATGGGATAGAAAAGGCAGTTCTCTACAAGTTGTCCAATACTTTTCAAAAGAATATGCATGACATTGAGGTACGTGACGAGGAGGAAAGACGAATGCGGAAATCATCTGTACGGTATGGTGAAGAGGATCTGTTTTGCTTTCCCACACATCTCACAAGGACCTTTACTTCCCATCCCGAGCTTATTCGAGCGGAAAGTCTACTGGAACCGCACGAAAGAGATCTAGCAGAGAAGGGAATTTTCAACTTTGATACGGGTGTGCCAAATAGCATGGAAGAGGAAGAGGGGGGAAGGAGAGAAGTGCGTTCTGTTGCACAGAAGCGCCTGCAACGAAAAGGTACTGAAATGCTTCGACGGAACTCCAATGCGGACATTTTAAATGTATGGAATGTCAATGATGTGCAGAGTCTTTTAAACCAGAAACTAGCAACTCGAAAGGTTGACAAAGACATTAAGGACATTGAGCACTCCCTCGGTATCGATCCCATTATTAATGCACTAGCTCCTTTCGATTCTGAAAAGGCCAGAGAGAAGCGAAGAATTATGAACTTACACATGAAACTTGTGGAAGAAGGGGAGATTAAGGAGGATAAAAACAAAACGGTCCAGCGGTATCTGAAAAGAGATAGTTCAACCCATATTTTCGACTTTTCTTTGTTATACAAGCTTACGAATCAACTCCAATACGAACCAAAACAGCTGCAAAGTACTGGTTATGATACCAGTACAGTCTTGCAGGAAGATCTCCCTTCAAGGGTGTCGTTACGTACTTTTGATACAAAATTGTCTTCCGTGCATTGTTCGAACAGAATTGAACTCTGTCCTCATCCACCTCTTGCTCCCAGTGAGCTCAGAGCAGATATATCTCCAAAGACATTGATGGAACTAGACAGCAATCTTATGGAAACTCAAAGGGTTCGTGAGCTGTACAATGAGGTGCTGATTACTGAAGGCGAGGGTGTAACATTTGAAGAAAATTTGTCAGATTTGATTCCGTGTGCCCCAGCTCTGGGGTCGAGGGCCAACAATGCCTATGTATACATACGCAAGGGAAAAATTGCAAACGCAGAGTTTATGGAGCGAAACAAGAATCAGCGTAAAAAGGTGAAACCTAAAAAGGGAAAAAAAGGTGCGCAGGCAAAAGATAGTCTTGAGGAAAAAAAGATGCTGGACGACGAGCGAAACGCGAAAGCCTTTGGCATCCCAGCTGGTTCCGGTGGTTCTCTAGACAAAGCAGATTATCTACGTTTCCTGAGCATGTCACAAACAGATTTTCTATGCACTCTATTTAACCTTATCGAAGAAGATGAAATCCCAAGCATCATGCATTCCTCTATTGGCGGGAACGATCGCACTTCTCAAATGGCAGACGAGAAAGCGTCACTGAAACCCGTAGCAAGCAAATATGATGCAGAAACGAGGGAGCAACGGCGCCTGGAGAATGAAATTTTCCGCATACGAAAGGAGTTCAAAAAGGGATTCTGGAACCCATCCGTCCTCGATTTTGGTGGACTTGGAGTTGATCCTGACTTTAGTCTGTACATGCTGGACAATGACGGTAACGTGGTTATTCGGCCGCCATCACCGAGTCAGAAGGAAGAGCCTGCCGTGATACCCGAGACAGAAAAACCGGATATACCATCGCTAGATATGCCAAAATCTGAGCGCCTTCAAATGCGACTTGAGTTCGTATGGTCCTGCCTTCGAATGCCCGAGTACCAGCGAATTAACATGGTAGTTAAATATGGACTGGAAGAGAACAGGCATAAACTAGCGGATGCCTTAGACGCCTGGGACAAGGTTTGTCGGTGCATCCTTCACAGGGAGCGTCTACTGAAGGCTATTGTGTCCTTTGAGAGGTGTGCATCCGATCCCAGGCGCTATTTTAGCAGAGGGTCCTATGCCGAGAATAATAACTTTGGGTCTTCATCAGGCAGACTGGACGAATGTAGAGAACGACAACGACTTTTGGGGATCTTGAAATCTTTGACAAGCGCTTGCACATCTTCCATTACTTCACTGGAACGAAGGTTTGAGGATTGTGTGACTTATCGTGGTCGAGATTATATTGAAAAGATGAAGTGTGACTATACTGAAATTTTGTACTGGCTACAAGAAGAGAGGTTAGAGGAATACAGGGCCTCATCGGGCACCGAAGAGCGGCCAATTACCACTCCATTTGCCTATATCCATCATCTGCAGGGTTTACAGGATGTGGATGAATCGGAGGAGGGATATGACGGTGGCTCTAGTAAAGGCGGGAACACCAGTGGGCTCGATCAGACTGCCATCAATGTCCATGGAGTTATTAATTCTCCCACCCCTCAACCGGTTTCTAGTCTTATCCCGGAGAGAGGAAATGAGGTTATTATGAGCGCAAAGAAGAGAGGAGACTCTGCGCAAGAAACTATTGATGAAGAGCAATAAAAAGCCAAGGTGAAACAACAAATTAATATACCTCCTTTACTCCTTTGCAGACTGTGCAAGAAACTTTCCAGCTCTAAAAGCAGCTGTTTAGCTAGCTGCAGCAGGGATGGTGCTCCATTAGACCACCACATGTACATTATTATGTAATAATATACTTTGTTATACTTTATTATAGTCTACGTACGTCTATCTATAGCTGAGAGTTCCTAGTCTACGTCGTATAATTCGATTCCGCTATGTGGACGATACGATGTACTGATTACAACAAGTAGCTAGCTAGAGCAAGTTGATAGCGGCGCGCCGGCGCTGCAGCAGGAATTACAATTAATCGTCGACTTTAGTTCCCCGAATTTCTCCCCCCTTTCTCTGTTCATCTAACTCCCGCTTAGTTTCTTCCTCCATCTTACGGATATCTTCCATAGTCAGACCATACCATTTATCCAGCCAACAAAATAATTGTCTGTGAAACTTTAAAAAAAGACGACGCTCTTGCTACGATGTTTTCGGTGTGCATTAAAGTACATTATAATCATCGACCAATGAATATCGGAGCGCCAAGATCAAGAGGTCAATATTGTGAGAGGTAGGTACATATATTGTCATCCAAATTAATTAAAGCCCAGCGTATAATATGATATGTTCGATCGACCGGTTACAGGCGCAAACGTATGTCCAAATCATTCAAGCACACACATACAGCATCGATGACCATGAGAAATTTAAAACAAGTTCAACTCAAAATTATTAGAACTCTAGTATAATCCATGCAATGTGACAATATGCTATATATAAACTAACTACATGCTAACTACACGGCATCTAAATAGAGCTGCCAATAGTAAAACCTATTAAATCAGAACACACTACCTTTTGTATAAGGCTCTCTACACGACCTTGAAGCCCAAACCATTTAAACTTGACATCAACCAGTTTATAACACGTCATTAGCGGCTCACATGTATCCTACGATTAATAAATAACAATATATAGGTTCAGCATCAATTTTCGAGCACACTAAAGATCACTAATGTTCGCAAATACATACCTGCCACGCTCCAATAAGTGGCCCTCGCCCAGCTTTGGCACTAGTAAACTTCTTCGGATCTTCCTCTTCGTTATAGTCTTTCTTGTCCAAATGGTCATTCGCAATGTCAATCATAATAACCTCTCGCTTCTTCAGCTGCTCATCCGTGAGCTCGTGGACATTATGTTCATGTCCACCATCAGGTTTATGCCATGTTGTGATAGCAATGTGAAAATTGTCTTTCATATACCCCGGATTTGTCAAAATGGTTTTGCAGTACGGATAGGCGTTCCAAGCTTCTTCGTGGATTTCAAGAGCCCCTTTGGGCAGCACTGCACTTACCCACTTGGGAACACGACTTGCCAGTCGATAAATTTTGTAAGTATATTGCCCCTTTCCAAACTGAGGATGGTCTTCGAAAGGCTCATTCTTTAAAACTTCAACACCTTCACCTCCCCCTGTTTCATTTTTACTTGCTTCGGCAACGGAATAAAGCTGAGCCACCTGATATTCTTCCACCGACAAATTAAGGGGAATTCGAAACTCTTTTAAAAGAACCATTTTTAATCGTCAAAAAAGAAATAAAAGGTATTGAAAATGGCCGCGCAAAAAAGATGAAACTACGTTGTGCAAACAAGAACGCACAAAGGATACCAAAATGTAACAGAAACACAAAATATATTCACAGAAAAGGAGCCTAAAAGTGATGGCTTCCTATTGAGTAACCCGGCAGGGATATGTACAGTGAAGTAAGCGACAGATAATGATTGATCTATACTATTATATGTTAAACTTAATCCGTACAATGTTGGTCCATATCCATAATCCAACACTGTTGCGGTCGAGTAAGAAGTTATACGTAGGAGGGGGACTGGCCATGTGTAGCTATCTGTTTTCCCCCCTATCATTATGCATGGCCACAGCCCTAATAATAATTGAGCGAAGCGCAGCGTAGCGCAGCGTAGCGTTTTTCTCTCATCAGCTCAGGCCCTTTTCGACGGTCAATTTTTTCAAGGATATATGATAAATGCAGCCTTCTGATTGGATAAAACCCCCATTCCCCCAAAATTATGCTTCTCAAAACTGGATCCCTTACACGTACAAGCTTCGCTCGTCCACACTTGCTGTGCAGACTATTTTAATAATAACAAGTATTATAATTCATTCAAGCAAATAAACCACACAGCTGCCTGCAGGAGCTATGTAGCTAGAGGGAGGAAAAAGCAACAACGATCAATTATGACTCTAGTCCCCTAAACCCCCGCTAGCTGGGCTTCCATATATGGCCCCTGTGGCCCGTGTCTCTGTAATTGCCTCTTATAGAATTTAACAATCATCATGCACAGCTGTTACTTCTCCTTTACTTCTGCTGGTGTTTCACAACAGCTATGGTTTGATTGATTGATTGATTGATTGATTGGATTAATACTAAACTCTGATGAATGAACGATATGAATGAATGATACATGATGCAAATAGACTCTGGTGACAACAATCCCAGAGAAAG
>PDIM01010261.1:0-15354 GCA_002811675.1 Ichthyosporea sp. XGB-2017a | reverse complement strand
TAATCCAACACTGTTGCGGTCGAGTAAGAAGTTATACGTAGGAGGGGGACTGGCCATGTGTAGCTATCTGTTTTCCCCCCTATCATTATGCATGGCCACAGCCCTAATAATAATAATAACAAGTATTATAATTCATTCAAGCAAATAAACCACACAGCTGCCTGCAGGAGCTATGTAGCTAGAGGGAGGAAAAAGCAACAACGATCAACTATGACCCTAGTCCCCTAAACCCCCGCTAGCTGGGCTTCCATATATGGCCCCTGTGGCCCGTGTCTCTGTAATTGCCTCTTATAGAATTTAACAATCATCATGCACAGCTGTTACTTCTCCTTTACTTCTGCTGGTGTTTCACAACAGCTATGGTTTGATTGATTGATTGATTGATTGATTGATTGATTGATTGGATTAATACTAAACTCTGATGAATGAACGATATGAATGAATGATACATGATGCAAATAGACTCTGGTGACAACAATCCCAGAGAAAGCACTTCCTCTCTTGAAAGAACCATATCATGCCCGGCTTGCGCGTCAAAAATTGCAATTAAAAAGTCTGACTTGAAAAGCGGCCAAAGCGTATATCGGGGCAATTACAAAACTGGATTTCAATTTGAGCTTATTCCACTGGCTTTTGTTGGGGCATCTATGGGAGGTGCAATTGCTGGGGGGGCGGCGGCTCACTACAATCTTTCTTCGGTGATTCAAAAGCTCGTCGAAAGGAAAGGCTGGACTAAAGGGATTCAATTGGGAATGTATGGCTCCTCCATTTTGTGTGGAATGACTTTGGGATGTACAATTCTGCCTCTTTACATCCAAAACAGCATCAGGCTGTATTTAACAGGAAACGAGTTGGGTAAAAAATTTGTTAATAAACTGCTCGCTAGTGAGAATGAGTGAGTCGAGGGGGCTTGCTTTGTATGAAATAAAGTTGGGTTTTAACCATTTACTATTTAAGGGTTTTACACAAATCACTCTTTATTTTTGGTTTTAAAGTGCGGTCTTTCTTTCACTTCTCTGTTTCGGAGGCAGTCACCTACCAGACACTTCATTTATAAGTCATTCTTTAATTAGCAAAATCAAAGGGCTTAGTATCGACTTTAAGGATGTTCGTGAGATGGATATGTGTTCTGAGTAAGTACTGGTTCAGTATGTTGTGTTGGGTTGTAACAGAAATTCAATGGGTTATCATATGATCTATTTGCATTAACTTTGGATGAACTTTGGGACACATTTTGATGAAGGTCAGTTTTCTCAAACCTATAGTGCAATTGATGATGCGTAAAATAGCATGACGCGTCGCTGATGTCCCCCCTTTGCTGACGACTGGTTGAGATGGAATTGCTAAAGTGTGACTCTTGACTGGTAAAAGGCGCATCTCGTTCGCATACCGGTGGCTCCTCATAAGTGCGAATGTCTTCCGATATTGCCCGTTGTTGCTCCAAAAGCAACTGCTCCCTATCCAAATCTTCTGGAAAATTGCTAAAAAACGTCGAACAGCTACCACCAGTGTGGAATGGCTTACCACTTTCTTCAAAGCCCTTGCTAAAGCTGTCGGATATAGAAGAACAGCTGTCTGTACGAATTCTTCCAAACGGGTTCATCGCATCACTGAAAAGCGATGGAACTTCTTTGTTCACTATTGGCTGAAGCGTTTCCCAGGAATTATCTTCAGCATTCATCGCCCCACATAAACTTGGCAAAGAAGTATGCTCTACATCCACCAAACTCTTTCCCTGGAACGGTAGTTTATCTATGACTTCACTTTTACGCTCATACGAGAAGGTTGTATTGGCTTCCGTCAAATGATCGCGCTCAATTAGCTCTTGCCCAACTGGTACTCCTTTAGAGCAACTTGCGTCCGCAACAGACGAAAAGTGATCCATTTGCACCCCTGGGCGTATATCGCATGCCTTCACATCTCCAATGCTAAGCGAGGAAATACCACAGTCTAGCGAGGCACTTCGATTCAAATGTTGATTTGCATTAGAAATGGTGGAATCAGACGCGGGAAGGCGCTGCTCTGCCGTGCTCGTGCTGTGCCTCAGAAGTTGAGACCTTTGAAATCCGATTCTTTTAGGGCCGGGTTTGGAAATGGCATCGGCGTAAACTCTCGCACTTGCTGGAGATTCCTTACTCTTTAAAGATGATTCCTCTGACTTCGAAACTATTGACGACCACGTCATTTTAGTGCTGCTTTCCACAATCTGAATATTCTTGGATTCCACGTTTACTTTTTCCACCACACCGGCTTGCGCTGCGACCCCATGGGAAACTTCACAGTGCGATGCGTCTGTCGATGGCTTCTCGTGAACAAATCTGCAATTAATACCTTCCCGGCACATACCCCTGGCGAAATACCGACAATGGACCGTTGACGTAGCTAAAGTGAAGTGCTTTGAAGACTCCACAGGTGATACTGACTTGGCGGTCATTTCATACGAGGTCTTTTGGGACGATATTTTTGTATTGTTAACAATTTGTTCATTAGAAAAGCTTTTCCTCTGATCGAAGGCCAGGGTAGAGGTTGAATCCGGAAGACCAACCATACCCCCCGTCACGACATTCCGATGAGACGAAGTATCATTATGGTTATCATTTCGCTCTGCATCACTCCCTTCTAATAGCGAGAATACCCCTTTATATCCAACAGAATCTAAACCATGATCATCTTCGCAATCATCAGCCTCATGTTCACTGCAAGTCTCTTTGGAAATATCGCCAGCCTTGAGGGAAGTTTCAAGAAACCCATGTTCTGTTGCCGACAACAGTGCGTTAGTTTCATCATTTTCGGAAATGCTCGACATTTGCTGCTTTGACTTTCTATTTTTCTTTTTCTTTTGCTTTTGCTTCTTGGCCCTTTTTTTTTCCGATTTAGACTTAGCCTTCTGCTCTTCTTCATCAATCTCTTCCAGAAGTGCAGCACTACACGCTTCAGCAAACAAATTGGCTTTGGAGTTAAAGTATTTCTGAGTCTCAGCAGTTGAAAATAAATTTGCCACGTCACACGGTGTATCTCCAAATAGGTTCTTCTTGCCCATGCAGTCCATGGCTCCGCGCATAAGAAGAAACTCGGCACAATCTAGCTTTCCAAACCTCGCAGTAAAATGCAGAGGTGTATTATTATATTCCATACTCTGGCAAGCCTCGGTATGGGACTGAATCAAAGAACTTAATTCACCCAGCTTTCCTTCACGAATGGCACAGGCCACAGGCTCGGGTGATGTATCAAAGGAGTGCTTTCGTTGACAATGTCTCAATGACGAAGGAACATATCGACTAGTATACACGCTTTTAACCCAATCTGGCATACTTTTCTTTTTCTTTAATCTACCCCTCACAATTTCCTCAAATTGCCTGTAGTCCTCTTCGCATTCAAGAAAAGTGGGTTGAATATCGTATTCTCCAAGCTCTTCGTCATTATCTATATCTACATATTCCGTGTAATCAAATGCTCCCCCTGCTTTGCCCGTACCTGTACTTTTCCGGAAACAATAGTTTGAAGAATTTTCGAGAAGTCCACTATTGCAGCTGCATTTCAAAGTCCCATCACAACTATCTTGCTGTCTGTAATACGAGCCATTTACTCTATCACTGGTGCTTTCGCACGCACCACTTCCTGTCTTTTGTAGGTCGTACCTACGAAAATCATTACCAAGAGCTCTACTGCAAACAGAAAAGAACATTTCTTCTTCATTCAGATGGGCTAGAGATGAAGATTGGTGACTATTAGTTTCTGTTTGCTTCACCCTGTGCCACAAAGAATCGCCAGAGTCCGCTGTATAAGAGTCCAAGGCGCTACCTTTCACCAACTCTCTATAAGCAGATGATACAGCCCTAAATTTCTCAATGTGTTCATCATTATTATTTCGATCCGGATGAAAACGCAAAGCCAACCGCTTATAGGCCCTCTGAATCTGTGCATCCGATGCACTTGGTGCCAACCCAAGAATCCCCAGCGCCTCACTCTTGTTTACACTTGGCATAGTTATAGTGTAAGTATGCTTCCATCAGCGAAAGCTCCTGCAAGTCAATCAACCTATCAATCAACTACGCCACCAATATTCAACACAAGCTAATTAAATCAAATGAAGTCAACTAAAGAGTCCACAACAATACAGCCAAAAGAGCAGGACAACTGACAAGAAGTACAGCAGAGCAGCTCTTTGGAGTTATTATTGCCGCTGTTTCATCTGCTACACGGGGAGGAGGTACATGCAGCTGCTATTATTATTACTGTTTGATACTGGCCCCCATCACGATGATCCAGTCCCGCGCAACCGCAGCTGCAAGGCGCGGGGGCCACATTCCACATGGAGGGGTGATCAGCTGTGCAGTGGATCGAGCTAGCTTGGATTATTAGGGGTGCTACAGTGATCAATTATGCATGCCATCAATAGTCCATAGGACATAGGTACCTGCATTCTTTCCACATTCCACAGGTGACTGACTGACTGACTCCCCTATCCTGACCTTATCTCCTCCAGACTCACACCAGACAAACGCCCCCGACCCCACATCTACAACCTGCCGCCTGCCGTTCGTTACATTGAACACTTGCTCACGGATCACGGATGCCCATCTGCTTCAGTGCAAATTATTTTCCATTTAGCCCCTCTTTTCAGCTTTGCGCGTGTATTAAGCTAGTGAAACATGATCGCCTTGGATGATATAGGAGATCCCAAATGGAACTATGCGATGCGGAGGGAGATGCAGGAAATTGTGTCTGGCGTATATTTAGGACCCTTCTCATGTGTTCGCAACTCCGCATTTTTTGCCAATCATAGCATTGACACAGTCGTGTGCGTACGACACGTAGCCCAGCGCCCGTTTGTCAAGCCCCTGTTCGCCAGTCAAATTGAATCATTCGTGCCCATGGGGGTAGACTCGAATTCCGACTGTAACAGAGAAATGGTTAATGAAAAAGAATATAATCTTGTTCCGAATGGATTAAATTACCTTCTGATGGATATATCTTTTGAGAGCTGTCTTCTTGCGATGACCTCAGTTCGTCGCTGTAGCAATCCAAATGCTCACCAAAGTACAAACGAGTACTTTGCTCACAATCTGATTCAATATTTTCAGAAGGCAGCATTGTTTATTAAAAGAACATTGGATAGAGGTGGAAAGTGTGCTGTAGTGGGCAATACTGGACTTAATATGTCAGCTTCGATGGTAATAGCATACATTATAATGGAAAGGGGGTGTGATTATGAAGAAGCATTTAGAATCGTCCAATACAGGCGTTTCTGCATAAGTCCAGGTGAAAACTTTGCGCGCCAATTGAAAGAATTCGTTCCCATATGTAGAGCGATGTCCAAAGACTTGAACTCCCAGACAAACAACAATGAACATGACGTCCCAAATGCCAAAACGCAGACACATAGTAGCAGATCAGAGAGTCGCAGGCGACCTGATCCTTTTTCAAGGGCCTCACAAAAACGATTGCATTCAGAATATGAATTTGATTTGGCCCGAACCACAGAAAGGTTGGCATAGACCCTGCCCTCCAGTACAGCACAAAAATACAAGAAAGAGAAAAACGTATACCCAATTCATTTAGTCGTATATACATAGCCATCTGCTAATAAACAATACGATAGCACCAAAGAGCCAATTGTTTATAAAATCGAGATTGAAACTGCAGCCCTACATGAGTTAAGGGACTGAGGATATCCGCAATCAACTCAGCGGTAGCGGTATTCTCACTTTTACCCGGATTAAGAGGATTGATATCATCAACAAAAATTTGCCCAGTACACTTTGAGCATTGGTGATAAATAACCTTTGAGAAAGGTTTTTCTCTACTCACCTTTACAACAAGCAAGATATCGTCCTTTACGCCTTCCCTTTTGGCCTTGTATGATTGGCATAATATGACAGATGTTCCCTCGTGGGTAGTTGCTCCAAAATTTTCACATACCTTACGAAAAAGCCTTCGGAACGAATGAAATAGAGCTTCTGTTCGCTCTTCGGAAGTTTTGGTGGAGCCATACCTAAAGTAATAAGTTTCGCTGAGCCATATGACAACTCTAATTTCTTCAATCAAAGTTTCTTCGATTTCTGAAAGCAGGTGATTTCGTTGTTTTGACTCCTTTGTCGAGCTCTTTCGAAATGTTGCCCAAGATTTTGATAAACCGCGAAGAGAATCGTGCTTTTTGCCTGAAAAGCTGTACTCAATGGTAAACTCCAATAAGCTATCTTCGTCATATAACACATCTTTATACTCGATTCTTTCCAAAAGAAAATCCCACTTTCGGCAGCACTTTTGTCGAGAAAGACTGTCAGTTTCTTGTTCCGGAGAACAAATTTCAATAGTCTTCAAATGTATTTTCAATGGGGGTTAAAATAAAAACAACAACAACAGCAAAAGAAAGTAAATACACCCTATCCAGGATTTGAGCACAACTTACTCAAAAACATTTTCACTTTTGCTTACCTCAACAAATGCTTCTTTCAAAACAAACAGCTTGATTTCTTTCCAATTTTCCACTATATACCCATTAAATGCGCTTATAAGCTGTTTACTGTCTGAACTTCTAATCACCACACTATATATCAAGCCCAGTAACCTCTGAATAGTCTCAATCGTTTCCGTACTGACTCCCCATTCCTTCTGTCGCTCCAGTCCAAAGTACTGAACGCAGAGTTTTAGTATCCCCCTAAGCACTCCCTCGGGGCTTTTCTTGCTAGACTTAAAAACAATGCCATAGACCATGGAGCCTTCAAATTCCCCCATCTTAAAGTGTTGCCAATCTTCATCAAACATATCAACACAAAATTTCAATAAATGCTCCGCGCACCAAAGTTTTGTTACATCGCCAAGAGCTTCACTTTTTTTAACTGTCCTTATCAACACACTTTCTAGCGCACAGTCTAGCATTACGTTTAAAGAGTTTGGGCTTCCCAAAGCCAGCATTTGACCGAGCTCGTTTTCCGGAGCGATGAAAAATGTGTTGCTGTCATCCGCTTTACCTGTACATGCAAAACTCTTGTACACAGTGGGAGGGTAAACAAGCTGCAGGTATCTTAGAATTGAGTAAAGGCTCGTGCACTTCCACGCACACAATTCATCGTGAGAGAGTTTTTCATGAAATTTTAGAACTTCTTCTTTACCTACTATGGACTCCATTCTGCCATTGAACAGAAGTCGTATCACGTAGGAATAAAGCTTGGTTGACGGTGCAATACGTCCACATATCATTGACAAAAACACTTTAATGGCACTTTCCACGGCGTATGCTGCAAAATCAGTCCTCAAGTCAGTAAATCGATTAATGTAGTCTCCCCAGATTTCCGGAAACCTGTCCCACTTTAAATCTGCTTGGTTAACACTCATATTAGACACTTCCTTTATGGCTTCTTGAAATAAGCTCACCATTGGTGCCTTTCCCTTCACATCCTTCTTTTGCTTTATAGGCCCGTACCTTTTCATATTTTCTAACCTCATGTTTTGCTCCACTTCTTTCGCACGATCTTCTAGAGTGTTTGCCGCATTAGAGAAACAAAAACGATCCCAAACAGGTTCAAACGAAGCTTCAAATTTGCCCCTACAACCCACAATACCACCCTGACAAAAGTTGCCCCTTTTGTATTTTTCATAGTCATTTTTTCCCCTCTTTCCCAATTCTTCAGTCTCTGTAAGAATATCAGACACGAGTGCATCAATTGACGAGCTTTCACCCTCAAAAAAAGGTTGATTAGAATGTTGTCTTCTCAAAACTTTTACAACTATATCGCGGGTAAATCCCTGTTCTAAAAGACGATCTACCATACCCTGTAAAGCAGCATCATTCATATTATTCGGTGCCTTGCCACTCAACGTGTTCACTCTAGCGTTCGGAGTACATGGAGATTTCTGCACTTCACTAACACCTCGGGGTTTTTTCGCAGTTTTTCCTGTACTTTTGCCACTTCTTTCCCTTTTTCGCTTACCCACCACATGAGTTTTGTTTGAAGGTTCTTGGTTTGTGAGCATACTTTCAACGGCCTCGCTATATGTGGCATGTGTTGTGAGTGCATTCCAAGCCCTTTCTCTATCAAAACCAAGTTCACATAATAGCTTTAAGGCATCTTTATACGTTAACTCCCCGTCAATCATGTGGCCTCCGCTTATACTTCTCATTAAACTTACTTTTGGGGACTCTGTTTTTGCTAGGGAAGCACAGCTCATCTTATCAGTAGTTTCGTGTTCTTCACTGGAAGAGCCGATTTCAATCACTCCCCTACAGCCTCTGTTCCCTTGCATATTGACATTTGCGGAGGTAGCCATGGCAGCTAAATCACCGCTTGAAGAGGGTCCCGCCTCTTCTGTTCCAGTTTCATCAAAATACAAAGTGACTATATCCCCTGGCCCTTTTAACTTTGAGGTGTCACGTTTTTGCAAAAATGCCAATGCATCTTCCAAGGAGATTCCGACATTAAGCAGAGCAGCAATGCACTCGTCCGTGCTTATACTTGCACTTCCAGAGGTACCACTACCCCCCATTATTCCCTATGTGTCCCCTTGACTACCCACCCAAATGCTTTCTCACTCCCACGTCACACAATTATTCCTTGCTTCTCTTTCGAGATCCCTCATTGATGTCTTTACTTTCCTCCTCGCCCCTCACTCCTCACTGTGTGGATAAGCACAGTCCCCACCGTTCATATCAAGGCCTTGACAGTGTTAAGCATGCTCCCAACAACACACTGACAGCCCGACAAACAGATCCCTCTCCTTCTGGTGAATCCTGGCCCGCCCCTCCTGAACTCCCAGCAGCGGGCCCTATCAGCAGCAGGTCGTGCAGGGTACAGGCGGTACAGCTTGGACTCTGAAATGTGGAATTCCAGTCCTCCTCCACTGGTTATACCCCTACCCCTACACAAGGGAGGATCATCGAGCGAGCTTGCGAGCGATTCCTCCTTACTGATCGACAATTTAAATACACTTTTAGGGCGTCCTCTGATTGGCTCCTGGAATTTGTGCTACTATCTATAACCCTAAAGAAGAAAATGGCGAGCGAGCCGACCTTTAGGTCATTGCAATTTTTGATCTGCTGCTGCCCCTCTGCCAGCTGTACATGTGTTTCAACTTTCGGAGGACTACCAGTCACCATGGCCTTCTGAGTTCAGACTGTGTTTTCCCACTAATAAACGGTTCCTTGCTGCCAGCAGCGCAGATTATTTTACCAAAGTGTTGCAGAAAGGTTACCGATTTATGTTTATGCTTTGATATTGTGGGCCTGATTGTGCCTTGACATGGTTTTTTAGGGGAGCAGTGGCTGTTAGGTACTCAATCTATGGAATAGTGAGCCACAGAGCAGCTTACATGGATTGGCCAATTGCAAGGGAGGGGCAGACCATCTAGTAAAGGTAAGTGGAGTAAGTTCGAGAGGGCTGTGCAATGGTCATTAAGTGCCAACCGCTGATTCCGCCGTTCAGGTACCATATGGTAGAGGATGGGGTGTATCGAGGCGCGTATCCTGCTCATCGGGTAAGTATCGTATACCTTCCAAGGGAGTCAGCAAGGGAGCATAGAGTGTGAGTATGCGGGTATTTATTCATTTGGGTAATCTTTTACATTGCACACTGGGCTGTATGATATGCCGTTCGCTTTTTGCTGCATGAACTTGTCATTCACATTCTAGAACCAGCGCTTCTTAAAGCGGCTGAATCTCAAAACCGTGTTATCGCTTACGCCGGAGGAGCCGCATCCAAACTTGGCGGCTTTCTGGTCGGAGGAAGGTATCCGGTGTGTTCATGTGCATGTAGACAAGTATAAGGAAAACATTACGGTAACACAGCCAAAAATATGCCAAGCTCTTAGTGTTATTATCAACAAGGAGAATCATCCAATGTATGTACACTGCTATGATGGAATGAATGTCACAGGAATGGTCATTCTCTTTTTGCGGAAACTGCAAATGTGGAGTCTACCACTGGCCATTTCAGAATTCATTAGATTTCAGAAAGACTCAGTGATATCGTCGGAGGAGTCAGAGTTTGCGGATACCATTGTTCATTCGGAGCTGGAAATTCCATCTTGTCTTCCGACCTTTTTGGACGGGATGTAAGTATACTCGCCTGTTTCTATTTGAAAGGGGGCCCTTTTTCATATCTTAACGTGTTTGAGTCTTTCTTCGTATACTCACTTCTTTCCTGTACTATACTTACTTTGCTCCCGACTCTTAGCCCACTCGGTAATTCCAAGCATCCAACATTTCCTAAACTTAAATTTCTTGGAAAGATGAAAAGGTCAGCCGGGGTCAAAACCAACAGGCAGGATGGTGTGGGGGTATTGGGTGAGGACGGAAATAGTGAACAGGATGCAAAAGTGAAAGGTTCCGGGGTAAATCAGTCGAAGACGGCAAAACTTGATTTAGGAGAGCCGCCCGTGAGCAGCGGTGGGGGTGTTGCGACTGGAAAGGGGGGAAGACAGAACCATGGCACTGGTAAAAGCGGCAAAGGACATTTAAGGGGGGAGGAGGATCGCATGCACTCGAGCTTGATGCTGAGAGCGCTGTGCTTGGAGGGCTTCGGTGAACGTCATCCAAGAAGAAAAAGGGGAACGTTTCAGCTGCGACGATAAAGAAGAGCGAGCTGAAATAAGAACAAATTCCTTTGATGGGTATAACGACGACGATGCGTATACTTATTTTAACATTTATTCCTTCAGCAACACACTAATCGACATCTCTACATGCAAGGAAAGCCGATAATAATAAAACGCAAAGAAAAGAACCTGCGATGGAACTTGGGAGATGCGCTCCCTTACTTGGCTGTGTTAGATTTACTCTTTGTATCCCCACAGTAGGTTTGCTTTATCATGGTAAGCCAAGCAACGTTCTCAAGTTTACGATCCAAAAATGCCCAGGTGTCTTCATAATCTGGAGACGAGTCCTGAAGCATAAAAAGTTCCGTAGTAGTATAAACGCCAATTAGCAGTGCTCTCTTTGAGTACCAATTCAGATCAGTAGAGCGATCACCTGCAAGGTACCACACCTCATCAACAAATGTTCCAAGATTTACAAAAGCATTTCCAATTGCATTGGGCCCGGCCATCAAAGCCATCGCCTCTGGCCAGCGCCCAATATAAGGAATGTTCATGCGCAGCCTCATCACTACTGCTTCTCGAATAATCTCTGGGACTTTCAAAGTACTCAAATCCACTGTGGCAAACCCTTCCAATAGTTTCTCGTTTGATTGGCGAACGAAAAACTCTGCCAGTTCCACTCCACCCCTTTCAAACAATCCATGTGCAGATCCCGTATATCCTACATCTTCACACCCCTTGGCTATGGCCTCATGAGTCCAACCAAGACTGGGGACATGGGCCAGGGCGGCCTGCAAGATTTTTGTTTCTTCATCAACTTCCTCTTTCTTTTCCCCTCCCTCTCCACCTCCACCATTAGCACCAGTCTCTGCTGCATTAGCACCATTACCCTGCATCTTGCCACTACTGCACGTATGGATTTTCATTCCCGCAAACCAACTACGCGCACCCATTTTCCCCAGTACCCATGACTCACCAGAAACAGCTTTGGACGAAGTCATTATCATGGGCCCGCGGGTACTCGAACCAATCCTTCCCGCTGCTGATGGGAATACTACCCTTGAATAGCACCGCGCACTTCCTCTGTACCTAAGGGCTCGAGGCCATCCAACGCCAATCATACCTGCAGCTTTAATCATATTTGCAATCTTTGATACGACTCTCTAATTTCCCAAACCCGTTCAGACAACACACCGATCAAAATTTACCCAAGCAACAAGCAACACCTCACAGACACATTACACTACACGCAAACAAGAGCGGTGGCACTCGAGATTTGAAGATCCCCCAAAAGCGTTGTTCCTGAGGCACTCCACTCCAAATAAATACCTCCTCTGCTCGAACACCAACGAAACAAGAAAACAAACACAACACAATAATAATAATGACTCGTGTATGCAAGGAGAGTATCATGATCACCAGTGACTCCAGTCTCCACACTTCTAGAGAGACGCGGTACTCATACAGCTGCAGCTAAGAGATGGAATAGGGGTGGGTGACAACTCTGGTACCCAGAATTACCAGCTGAGAGAGGTGGCCCGAAAAAACTACATAGATACGTCCTTACAAAAGCTGTAAAGACGGGTCGTACACGGGTGAAAACCGTGAACAAGAAACGGGATAGACCTGCCTAATATCGAAGATCTGTAGATTCAAGCGAGCCAATACAAAACGTGTGTGGCTGGTGCTTTAAATGACGTCTTCGTGGGTGGGTTTGCGAATACATGATGGCTTTCGGCCTATACTGTTGCAAAGCGATGAAGAACCCCACAGTACCCGATCGACTAAGTGACAAGTTTTTCTATGAGATCTGTGTTGAGCTATTCACGTGCCGTCCAACGCTGTTCAATCAACAGAAGCACACCGCAAGTGCAACAGAAAATGCTGATACCAAACAGCAGCAAATTGGCGCAATGTTGATATCTGGTTCTGAGTCGGAGGAAGACTATGATTCTGATTTATCCGAGGAAAACGAAGAAGAGGATGGAATTCATCATATCCTTCCGAACCACCACGGTTACTCTTAACAATATTCGTGTGAAGACCCATCATGGTCAGTAAACTGCAGTAGGCTGAGTTCCGTGCCGATGTGAATATTCCGTCGTACTTTAAACCAAGCTGACTAGCCACATTATTGTCTTTGGCGTATTCATCGGCCAGCCTATGCATGCTCCAATTCAACGCACTGAGACGTGCGAATACCCTATCGACAGCTTCACAGCAGGCCTCCTGGACGGCGTTAATTGAACGAATCTTGAGCCATGTGCTTCGTTCCGGATATAGCGCACTGCTTAACGTAGTCCGCATAGAACCTGCCACTCAATATGGTTGCACACATTGCTTGTACGGTCGTTTTCGCTTCACATTCTTCCAGTGACAGCTTGCACTCACGTACACCTCCATTTACTATGGTACGATTATATTTCAAGACGTCGAAATCCAGTTCGTTGGTGTACTTATAATAAAATAGGTGTGAGGGTGGGACATTAGCCTTGCACTGTAGAGCGGAGCCGATGTTCGAGGTTTTGCGCAGCTGCTGTTGACATGCAATTGCTTGGATACTTTTATTTAGGATAAATTCTAAAACCAAATTATGTGCCTCCTAGGCCTGCGGGGTCTGCTCCGGCCACGTTTGGACTCTTCCACAAAGGGTGGGGGGCGTGGTCTCCACTCATTCTGAGATGACCGTTTTGTAAATCGTTTAATAGAAAGTACGCTGTTTTGTTATAATCGGGGCAAAAAGCAACTCTAAAGCCAGGCAAGTTTTCTTCGACATACGTCTGCATCAAATCGATCAGATAGAACAAAACCACTGCGGATGGGGCCATATTCAAGGTTCCTAATTTAGGATCGGAGATTCTGACTTGGATATCTTTTGGTAAATTGTCCCAAGCTGTCAAATATGTACCATTGTAGAAAATTTCGGAGTTTACTCATTTGAAGGATTACAAACATACCTGTGCACTGTCGTTCCTGACCCCGCGACTCATCATTTGATTCGTCAAGCATCGTCGCGGCTAGAGTTACACAAGATCGTTCATGCCATGTCAGCATCTACTCCGGCCGGGCGCACGATGTACATTGCCCCAGAAACCTCCTCAGACATACGTTACCGCGAACTGGACGAGTTAACTCAGGTGGAGTGTGAGCAAATCACCCGCTGCCTGCTTGTGGAAAAAGCTCCCTATGAGCTACAATGTTGGGAGTCATGTAACGGGAAATATAAAGGCCATGGTCTTATGGCTTGTCCACAGCTTAAATCTTGGTCCCGTCAACAAAAGATTGACAGGATAAAACAACTATGCACAATGGGAAAAGCCCCTCGTCGGTCTAAGTGGCAGCCGGATGAGGCCGGGACTCCGCTCGTCAAGACCTGCAAGCACTAGTAATTGGGGCTGACTTGACGTGCTTACACTGTGGACTGAATACCTCTCATAATATTAGCCCTAGTACGTAGTGGCTGCGAATCGGGCGTTTCCACTCCACAGGTCGAAGCTTCTTCTCCCGGCAACCATAGTATGCGCGTCGCCCCAGGCATCGGCCGTTACAACTATCTGTATGGTACGCACGCTTGACTAACCGCCAACGGGGAGGTACAGGAGGGAGTTAATCGTTCCTTAGTCCTTCGTCAAGCACAATATTAATCTGATCATCGTACAGGGTCGTCTCATTGCCTCAATTTTTCAGAGTCCACGAGTCGCATAGTTGCTATGTAACAGTCAAACTAGGTCCTCAACGTCATGTCTCTTGTCTACTAGACACGGGGAGTACGGTGGACGTGGTGCAGTGTCCTCAATGGGTAGCTACCCAGGGAATCCTCACAACTCGACACTTCGAGAACGTCAACGTGTTAGCGGGACATGCACCTATCATTAATCGGCGTAGTACTGCTCCAATATTCTCAGTGTCGATCGGTCAACCGGGGTCGAACCTTAATGCTACAGCTCTGATTTCTCCGTTAGTGAGCCCCATTTCGGCCAACTGTCAACTACTTTTAGTAGTACCAACACTAAAGTCGAAGCTAGGGATTACCTTCTTTCTTGGGGGAGACATTATAGTACTTTGGAATACGTTTACGCCGGAAGATGTGATTAGAGCACTAGTGTCACAAGTGGCTACCCCTCCACAATATGTGTACGGGATCCGTCCTTCTTCTCAACAGGCAGACGCACAGCTCAAAGATCATTGGGATGTTCTAGTGGTTACTAACTTCTTTGAGATAGACGTGTTGCGAGTTGCGACTCATCAAGGAGATTTGTTATGTGTTCTGGACTTACCGTACGGTTTATCCGTGGCTCATTGGGACCCGCCTGACGAGCTGTCCCCACTGCCTAAGGTGCAGTCTAAGCTCAAATCATTATTCGCATCTCACACAGGGTACTCTATTATTTTCGCTGAGTTCCACACTACTCTACTAGTGTTGCAACTAGCTGAGACTTGGGGGGGTCAACTTTTCTTCGTTCAAAAGCGACCGTGGGCGGACGTAAAACCTGGCGCAACAAAGAATGCGATCGATTGAAACTGCTGTAGTCATACCTCATGGGAAGCCGTTGGATCTACCCTTTACTTCGAACCTTTTGAATGGATTTATTTTTTTTTTTTTAATTACTGTGAAGTTCTTTATTTGTCAAATGCTTGTAAAAGTCCAAAGTAAATCAAATGATTTTTAAGTTGAATTTTTATATTTTGTTTTTCGATCATCCCTCCTGTTCAGTGTCCTTCAGTTGTGCCCTTATATACTCGCAAAACTCAGGATAACCCAATATTCATGTTTTTCATGTCATAATTTCATATGTCTAATTTCTATGTATTTCTCATAGT
>PDIM01010260.1:175210-215915 GCA_002811675.1 Ichthyosporea sp. XGB-2017a | reverse complement strand
AGATAAACCACGTGATAAATACACGTGTGCCTCGCTGCACTTCGGAACGGTATCTTTCATGGCTGAAAGACGCAAAACCTCGTATGCCTCGAACTGGGGGGGAAATGGAGAAGCCAGCTTCCCCTAACTCTTCAGAGTCCGAGCCTTCCGAGGATTACAAACCTATCCCTGAGCTAGGGATAGGTCCTATCGGCAACAGCCCTATACGTCTTGTGGATGACGTGATTGGAATGCTAGACGGAGAGCTTCTCCCTAGCCTAGCTGATGCCTATAACTCGTTGCCTCTTTGCATAGAATAAAGGAAGACGTTAACTTGTTTGAATCTCTTGTAGCATGATCACATTAAGGCGTGATCAGGCGCTTCAAAATCACGGAAGCAAATGAAAGAGTTCCTGCTTGGTCATCGGCCTTTCCTTATACATCAACTGGCGCGGTTTATAATTGAAACCAGTGGAGCAGAACTCAAGGGCAGTTATATGCCACCATTAAACATTGTCGATCCAGCCTCCTGTACTACAATAATTCATATAATGTCCTAGTGAATTTTCTCCTTATAATAATTATAATTTATTTCAACGTTTAATTACGTCGCCGCGGTATTACCCCAGACGACATCTAGTTCTTTAATTCTCCGGACGTCATCAGCAGCTGGCTCCACGTCGCGGACGTAGTTAATATACAATATTGTTAGGTACGAGTACGTACTAATTAGCTTCTTTGGTCATTCTTGTTCCCTGACTCCTCGAAATACATGAAGTCCACCAGGAAAACTGCCCCTAGCAGCAGGGACTTGAGTTTGACGTCTAGATCAAGGGGAAAGGTAACGCCAAAATTATCCGCGTCGGTAAAAAACTCTTTTACTAGACCTGTGAATTGCTTTTGCACATTGCCTATAGTGTTGCCATTTTGGTCGCTCACGAAAAAATTCTGGTCCCCGCAACAATCACAGACACAACACGGGCCTAAAATAGTAAATACTTCTTCATCCAATTCATTTCTAACCGAAAAGTATGGTTTGCATAGAGAATATTTTTGGGCCACATATCCCAAGACCATGCCTCCTGGAGTTTCGACGGTTAACCTTTGGAGGCAGCAACAATTGATAGGTAGTATAAAGGGGCACCAAACTGTACTGCATCTCAAGGGTCTCGTCAAACGTAGGACACATTGACTGGAGTTATCAAGTATCTAGTGTCATGTAACGACGTGCGTCGTAATTAGCGGTTATAAGTCAATAATTAATTCCGTTTAATGATAGTCGGTCCAATAAGTAATTATATTAACAGCAATGTTGAAGACCAATTAATTCATTATGACCAATTAATTCATTATGACCATATATATATGCATGCGCACATCAGAGTGAGTATATATTTGTAACATCGTACGTTAATGCAAAAGCAAATATGATTGTAATGTATAGAAATTAAATTATGCGTTGTTAATTACATATCACGTCGAGATATATGCAGTGACCGCCCTGAATATTTAAATGGATTACAAGCTTCAGCTAGCTGTGTGTACTGTATCTGCGTGTGCATCAACATGCGCACTTAGCTAGCTGGTAATGGTCCGGCGCTAAAGCTTGAAACAACAAAATATTCATCATGGAACCTTACGGCTTACACTTACGTACATTGATTGTAAAAGCTCTGTCTTTTCCACAACATTGTCGATTGCAACAGCCAGTATCTTCGGCAGCAAAAAATACTACTTGACCCAATGTATTTTTTATGAGATATTTGTTATTGGTCTCTATACCTGTGAATGCCTCCAAAAGTTCCACCTTATTATAATAATTAAGTAGAAACATACTGTGAACGGTTAATAAAAGGTAACAATATTGACATAGTGATTTAGCTATTCTAGCTCTAGTGATGCATTCACTCAAGCGTCTCAGCTCTGAACTGCTCATCATGAAAAGATCTAGATGGAATATTACTGGGCACTGGGCAATGCAGCTGCAAGCATGTTCTAAACTTTGCACTTACCTGCTGATGAATAAGCAGTTGGTCAACACTAAGTAAGTACTCTAAACCTCTTGGACAGTCAACTCGTTGCGATGGTTGAGGCATAAAGACAATTTGGCCTGGCTAAATTATATGCAAACATAGCAGAACACACGCGCACGTTAAGTAAAATTATTTCATTGTCACTCTATGGACTTTGAAAATGTACGTCAAAGTGTCTTACCGCTGGCTGACCACTTGGAACCGGATATTGCTGTGCACCAGGCTGCTGAGTGTGGTATTGCACTGAAGGAGATGGTTGCTGGAACTGTCCCTGCGGGGGCTGCTGGTATGGTGGCTGTTGACTGTATAACTGACCAGGAGGCTGTTGACACTGTTGATAAGTCGGGGATTGGGCGGGGTAGTTGCCCTGGGGAGGTGGTTGATACTGGTATTGTTGTTGTTGGGTAGATGGTGGATAACCTTGTTGTGGAGTTTGCGCTTGACCTGGAATCTGATAACTGTTTGTGCCCGGGGGCTTCTCAGAAATATCGTATGTCGGGGGGCCACTCATTGCTCCTTTTTTTGGTGCAATAAGAAACAAGACATTGCAAACTGGGTAATGGCTAGTGTGCAGCTGGTTTCTTAGAGATTGGTAGCTCTAAATTACAATGTATATACTTGATCTTCACGAAGCTTTGTATTATGAATTTTGCTGAAGGAGTATATATTAGTCGAAAGGGTTGAAATATAAATAAAAAGTAATTTATCTATCTATATATAGCCAGAAAAAGGAATCACGTGGGGGCCCAAGTCCCGATGCAAAATATGATTTGGCGGGAAACATGCAGAAATAACCCTGACCCTTCCTTTTTTTGTGTCGATGGGATGCTGTGTTGTGGCCGCAACTGCCATGGCATAGGAGTGCACTCTCGAGTCTTCCTGCATAGAGCGAGTGCTGCAGACTGTTGTCTGGAAGTTAACTGAAAAGCTGATTTACCGTACACCTAGAACTCTGGTATTGGCGAAGGATTGAGAATAACTGAGTTATTGTATTTTGTTTGATTTGTTGACTCGAGACATTTTTTGGGTTGACTTGTGGTTGTATTGTGCGTGTTCAACAGCTTGTCTTCGTTCTTCTCATCTGAATTTATTTTCTAATTCTAGTCCCTTTGTTTGTGGTGCTTAAAGTTGACCAAGGGACCTTTGTGTTTTGGTCCAATCTGAATTACAGTTAAATCCCGTGCTGTGCAGCTGATCTCAGAAGATGATTAGATTGCACAGGATCGAGGCTGAAGACTTTAAGTCCTACAAGGGACATCAAGTGCTTGGTCCCTTTAAAGAGTTTACGGCTGTGATTGGACCAAATGGTGCTGGAAAGTCAAATTTAATGGATGCTATCAGTTTTGTACTTGGTGTACGTGCCCAGAATTTGAGAGGCAATCAACTTAAAGATTTGATTCACGGAGCGAATTCTGGAAAGAATTTGAAGAAAGGCTCGGTGTCTGCTGTCTTTATTGACCCAGAGGGAAAAGAGGTAGTCCTGAAGCGTACAGTTAGTAGTTCGGGTAGCAGTGAATACAAAATCAACGGGAAAACATGCACTTGGGATGAATATAACTCGAAGTTAAAAGGTTATGGTATCAATATTAAGACTAGAAACTTTCTGGTCTTTCAAGGAGATGTTGAATCAATAGCTCAAAAGAACCCCAAGGAACTTACTTCCCTTTTTGAAGAAATAAGTGGATCTGGAGAATTAAAAGCCGCTTATGAAGAGAGTATGGCTGAAAAGGAAAAGGCTGAGCAAACTACTCTGCTTAACTTTCAAGAAAAAAAGCGGATTAATGCGGAAAAGAAACAATTCAGAGAGCAGAAAGAAGAAGCTGAACGTTTTGAAAAGCTCATTAAGAAAAAGAATGACACAAAAGAGCAGCACACTTTGTTTCAGCTGTACCAGTATGACAAGGAGAGGCAAGCCATTTCTTCAGAGAAAAACAAGCTAGAAGCTGAACTAAAAAGACAAGAACCTCTTATTGAAAAGTATGGTGATCAAATCGAGAGCAAAAAGAAGGAACAGGCTGAAGTAAAGAAGGGAATTTCATCAGTTGAAAAAGAAAGTGGCTCCCTGGAAAAAAACCTTAACAAGCAAAGGCCAAAGTGTATCAAAACGCAGGAGCAGATCAAGCACGCGCGAAGTCGACTGGAGCAGTCTAAAAAAAATTTTAAAAAGGCAGAGGCTACCCATGCGAATCATTCTGAAGAAATAACCGCACTTGAGCGGGAGCTAGAAGAAATTGTTAATGTGGCAAAGGACTATGAAGCTTATATTTTGAAGCAGAGTGAGGAACAAGAGGAGGATATGTCCCTGCAGGAAGATCTCTTGGAGGAGTACAATGCTTTGAGGGAGGAAGCCACTCGTAAAACTGTTAACATGAGAAAAGAAATTGAAAAAATTAAGAGAGAACAGACTACAAGTAAAGCTGAAATTGAACGATTGAATGGAAAAAAGGATGAATTGACAGAGAGAAAGGAGCATCTGATTGAGAGCGGAAAACAGCTTGAACAAAGGAAAGAAAAATTGGAAGTATATGTGAATTCGAACATCCAAACAGTGAACAAACTTAAAAATGAATTGGTTGTTTTAAGCAAGACTGTAAAAGAAGCCGCCGAACGCCACAGGAATATTACTCAGAAACTTGAGATGTGTCAGTCCCAATTGCGCGAAGCGAAAGCAGATAGGATGGAAAATGAAAGGGATGCAAAAATGAATGACTGCCTTGCAAATTTGAAACGATTATTTCCTGGTGTACACGGAAAGCTTCATGATCTGTGTAAGATAAGTAATCCTAAGAAGTACCAAGTCGCAATATCTGTTGCTTTGGGCAAGAATATAGATGCCATTGTTGTTGATAATGCGAAAACTGGAATGGAATGTATCAGGTATATGAAAGAGCAACATGCCGGTACAGCTACTTTTATTCCTTTAGAATCAATTGAAGCAAAGCAAGCCAACGAGCGTCTTCGTCACCTTGGACACGATAGTAAGCTTGCAATAGATCTTTTGCAGTTTGAGCAAAGTATTAGCCGTGCTATATTATATGCATGTGGTGATACTATTGTTTGCGACAATCTTGATATTGCAAGAAAATTATGCTTTTCTGGTAATGAAAGAGTTAAAGCCGTAACTCTAGATGGAACTGTTATCAGAAAGAGTGGTATCATAACCGGTGGCCTTAATGATATTCAATCAAAAAACAGTAAATGGGACGAAAAGAAAGTGCAAAAATTGAAAAGTGATAGAGAAAATTTTTTGAAAGATTTGAATGAACTTTCTAAGAAAAAGAAGAAAGATGGTGATGAACAGCAACTTCAATCCCAAATATCTGGGCTGGAAAACCGCTTAAAGTATGCAAATGTGGATTTGAAATTGACCATAGAAAAATTTGAGAAGAATGAAAATGAGATAGCGTCTACTACTAAGGAGATGGAAAAAATTGAACCGGCTTTGGCCAAATTTACAAAATCAGAAAAGTCCTTTGATGCTTCGATTCTAAAAGTGCAATCTCGTATGGATGTTTTGGAAAGAAATATTTTTGACCAGTTTTGCTCAAAGATAAATGTTGACAATATTGCAGAATTTGAGTCTAAAAATTTAAAGAAAAGTCAAGATATTGCTAAAAGGAGGCTTGAGCTCGCAAATCAACAGTCTCGGCTCAAAAATCAGCTTGAGTATGAAAGGTCCAGAAATACAGAAGGTCCTGTGAAAAAGCTGAAAGCTAGTATTGCGGCAGACAAAGATGCCCTGGAAACCCTCACAGCTGAGGAAAAAGCGTACATCAAGGTTATCGAAGACAATGAAGAACGACTGTCATCGCTGCGCAAACAAAAGAACGAGCTAAAAGTTTCTGGCGACGAGAAAGAGGTTGAGATACAGGAGATTAAAAAGTTGCGAAATGCGAAATTAAAAGAAAAACTTAACCTTGAGAAATTGAAAGATGCCAAAATAACAGCATTAATCAATATTCGACAAAAAAAGCATGAGCAGTTGAAAGTGTGCAAACTTGAGGACATCAGGATTTCCTTCGCGAGAGGTTCACTCGATGATGTTGAAGAGGGTGTTGGTTTTAGTAATGAAGAAGACGCTTCTCGACCTTCAGGGGAGGAAGATGCGATGGATGTGGATGAGGCGGCAAATTCTCAAACTTTTCCGCCAGAGGATACTATAGAACCTAATTATGACTCTTTGCCTCGAAAGTTAAGGGAGATTAAGTCAAAGGACGATGTTGAAAGGATCTTGGAGGAATTTGTGGAAGAGGTTAAAAGTATAAATAGCGAAATTGAAAAAATATCACCGAATATGAAAGCCAATGACAAGCTGGAAGATGTGAAGAACAAATTGAAGGCCAGTGAGGATGAATTTGAACACGCCAGGCAGAATGCAAAAGGTGCAACTGACCTGTTTAACAAAATTAAAGCGCGTCGCTACGAGCTTTTTAATGCTGCCTTCACCCACATTTCGGCTAGAATTGATCAAGTATACAAAGAGTTGACTAAGAACCCCCTTCAACCCCTCGGGGGAACTGCTTATTTAAGCCTGGAGAACAGTGAGGTAGGTTATTAACTGGCACTTTGTATTGCGTTTGACTCGATTATTTTGCAAGAGTAACTATCTTGACCCGTTGTTATTTATCAATAGGAGCCTTACCTTCATGGTGTAAAATACAATGCAATGCCTCCCATGAAGCGCTTTCGAGACATGGATCAGCTCTCTGGTGGAGAGAAAACTGTCGCAGCCCTTGCTTTGCTATTTGCAATTCATAGTTATCAGCCTGCCCCATTCTTTGTCATGGACGAAATTGATGCTGCCCTCGACAACGCCAATGTGAACAAAGTATCTAATTACATAAGATTATGCTCCGGAAGAAAAGACTTTCAGTGCATCGTTATTTCATTGAAGGATACTTTCTTTGAAAAGGCCGAATCTTTGGTCGGAGTTTATCGCGATCAAAACAAAGACTGCAGTGGCTGCCTCACCGTTGACCTTACCCAATACGAGGAAGGCCCCTTGAAGTAATTCTGCGCTTTTCTTCTTTGCTAAAACGCGTATATAATATTATGCATTCAACTGCGAACATTTAATTCATTGTACTGTTTTGTTTATGACCAACTAACTTACCACAGCATTTATGTTTAAATAAAAACACAAACTTTTGTGAACACCACTGTAATTATGTGACTATTGGAATGTGCGCTTGCGAATTGCAGAGCCTTGGATTTTTGTGCCAGATAGATTCTGCCTTCGAATTCTGGGCCACAAAGTCGACGCGTCCAATTAACTCATCGATTTTAGCTAGGCGACTCTCGACTCTCGAGCACCCCCTTCGGCCTTCCCACCTCGAGAGCAGAGAGTCGGCCTGTCGTGATCTGCGGTCCTCGCTGCGGTCTATAAATTCCGCCGACTACATGCCCAGTGGCCCTCGCCCTCGTACATGCTCCGAAATTTGAAATTTCTTCTTTTTAATTATTAGGATATTTTAAAAAGAAAGGGATTTAGAGCTTTTTAAAGAAATAGCAATCATGCCGGATTCCACATCCTTCTCGAGCAAAGAGGCTGGAAAGCCATGTGGTTTCAAATCAACGTGGAAAAAAAACAGAGAAAAGCACTCAGCCGAAGAAAGTACTCAAACAATCGAAATTCTTACTGACGACATTCATACGCAGTCTTTTGAAAGGGCTTCTAAGGAGGTATGTAGGAAAATGTAGCTCATATTTGTAGCTCTTTTTTCACACCTGATAGCCAAAAGTACCTACTTACCTTTCTTCATCTCCCCTTTTCTTTTTAACTACAGGTACAAGTATCAGGAGGGGGGCCTGTACTTACCACTCTGGCAAGCAAAAGCATTTCAGATCAAGAAGCACCTGAGCAACTTTCCCGATTTCTTGGTCGAGTAGCACCCTTAGTTGAGGAACAGCTGTTTGTCAATTCAACCAGTAATGCTTTCAGTGGATATGAAGTGTTGTGGGACGATGACTGTGAAGATCTTCAATGCTTGCACTCGCTTACACACGCCACTTTGAGTGATTGCATGCCTTTGCAGATAAGTAGCCTTTCGTGGAACGCCATGGGCAGTGTTATTGCGGTGGGGTATGGAAAGTTTAATCATCAAGATTGGTGCCCACATAAAGGATATCTGTGCACGTGGAATATCGAAAGGAGGAGAGTGAATGAAGTAAAAGCTGATGTAGAACTAGAAGTGTCTTCCTGTGTAATGTCATTGAGTTTTCACCCGAAAGAACCTTCACTTCTCACAGTTGGCACTTTCAATGGGGACGTACTGTTATACAACTTGAGTCGAGCAAGTGAAGATCCTCTTGTTGCACAATCTGAAGTTAGCGAACATTCCCACAGAGAGCCTGTGCTCGGAATACGTTGGGTTGACTGCGCCGATGTAGGGAGTGGAAGTGGAACAAGCAAAGTAGGAAGCATTGTATCCACTGGAGGAGATGGTAAGGTATTACTGTGGAGCGTAGTATTCGAAAAGAGGAGACTTTCCCTCCTCAATGGGTTTATCCTTCTAACAAGTAGCGTTCCAAAGAATTTGAGAGTTAGTAAGGCAAGAGGGGATGCTGAAATGGGTGCAACATGCATTTCCTTTAGCTATGAAAATGAGAATCACTTTTTCATAGGAACAGAAAATGGAGGGGTATTCAAATGCTCGCTTGCAGTTAGAGGCTCTCACTCTTCTGATGCATTAGCTGACCTATCTAAATCCCCTATAATTTTTAGCTACATGCCTCATCAAGGCCCTGTTTACTCTGTAAATGCTTCTCCATTCCACCGAAATTTGTTTTTGACGTGTGGAACTGATGGTTGTGTTAGGGTATACAACGCACTCCATGTGGACCCAATTCTTGTAATTGATTCAAATGCAGGGTACTTGTTTGACTCGAAATGGTCGTCTTTGAGACCGTGTGTGTTTGCAACGTGCTCTTCTAATGGAAAACTGATATTTTATGATCTCTCCTGTAGTCGAAATAGGCCTTATATAGAGGTGTATGCTTCAGGGACAGATAAGAGCTTTAGTGAGACAAAAGTGCCTGATAAACCACATACATTGTACGTTGTAGAGCCAAACCGGGGTATCAGAAGACTTTGGGCAACTGGGGATAGCTCAGGAGTAGTGAAAATTTTCAAGACGGGACGCTATTTAAGTTCTTTGCAGCAAAACGAAAACGCGATTCTAGGGAACATATTGAATGGCTAACAGCGGTCAATCACTATGGTTTCGAGAGAAATTTTATTTTGCATTTCATGATTCTATTGGTAATGGATCTTCTTCAATTATTCCTGTAGAAACACTATTTAAATCACTCTCTCGATGAACTTCATGTAGCTGTTGGGGGATTTCATTTGACAGGCGGTTGAGTCTATTGAAGTAGTGCCTTGCTACCATGTGGTTGGAATGAATTTTATGTTTAAATTTGTCGCTAAAGTGGTCGTACGAGTTGTCAAAGTTCTCCATCGCTTCTGCTTCCTCGCGAGTTAAAAGGATGCAATTCCAAGGGGACAATTGTGTTGAAGGGTCCCATCTGGTTAGTATTAGATCTTCTAGCTGAGAATGTGAGCTTATGATACTCTTGTGGCCCCATATATTCTCAATAAGATACCAAAGATCCTGGGCCTGCAAAAGAAATATAATATTTCCATTATTTTCTTTTGACTGTTCCAAGCGTTGCAGTTCCAAAAGAACTTTATCGTAGTATTCTCGATTAACCCTAGATCGTGCGTTGTTATCCTGTATTGTACATCCTTTGCATCTTGAGAGCCTTGACTTGCGGATGCTAAATGAAAACTGCTCGCGTGGCAAATACCGGTCACATCCTTTACAGTGCTCAACTTTTCTAGCTCCAGAGAGAAACTTTGGAACGATTTGATACCTTTCTGCCTCAGGATTGTATTCGGGATTTTCTATGAATGTGGCGAATAAATTCATTATTCTTTTTCGTAAACCAAATAAAGACTCTTCAGACCTTCCGCGCATAAGAAGATCAGCCTCGCGGTCAATCAACTCGACGATATCCGTGCATAATTTGCTTTGAAATTCCTTCACCGTCCACTTCAGATGCAACAGAATGTCAAGGCGCTCATCCAACGTTTGGTTAGTCAGGGATAGCGTAGTATAAATATCGCGAAGATCTTTTGCACGGAGCGTGAACGGGGTGTGAACCTCGACAAATTCACCATTCCTTACTGCCCACTTCTTCCCGGCCGTCATAGAGTTCATTTTTTGCAGTCTTTTTTTCTCTTTGTTCTCATCTTTGGCCTCTATCTTGAGTCTGTGAATAGCCTCAATGAGACGGGCTTCCATCTTGACCATTTCAGTCATAGCCTTTCTTCGTTTGGTATCATCGCTATAGCACATGGCGTCGATTTTTTCAATTTCTCCCAGCCTCCATTCTTCTAATTCGCTGTAAAGCATGTTAAAGTCTTCGTTACTTAGGGGATGTCGCCTTCGTTCCATGTGGTCTCTGATGCTCTCTTCCCTGGCTGCTTCCATTCGTTCCTTTCTATTCTGATGCCATGCAACTATTCGCTGCTGTTTATCCTTGCAGTATTTTGCATATTTTCGACCAGCCATCCCCCTTGCACAAGATTGAATAATAACAGCTGCCCTTGTTCGAATGAGCAGCCAGCTTTGTGAAGTTAGATACTCTCCAGCTTCCATTACTTTATCCTCACTGACACTCACGTACAGCCCCGGCTTCGCCATCTGTGTGGAAGTGTCTCGGCACACCTGATTCATACCATTTTTTTCAAAGACAGTCTGCGTATCTCTATGAGTCTGGATAATATGCAAATACTTTTCTCTGTTCGATTTCCGTGGAGTTTGCGTTGCACGGTTATGGTATTCAAGCAGGGTGTTGCGATTCCTAAAACCGCCTAAGAAAGCGAGCTTCTCGGGTACCTCACTCGTTACCTCGACCCTCACACTGTAAGGAGCGTTCCCTTCTAATTCGATTTGAACTTCGATGACTCTAGGGGTCTCGGAAAATAGGCGCGGAGAAGGAGTATGGGACGATGCATCGACTGGTAGTTCTTCTTGGCCTGCAGGAGGAACTACTGGGGACGATGATGATGCTTCAATGTCACCGTCGGTATCACCTACTTCATTGTCATTATTTGTTCCCTCTGTTAATTTTTCCGCATCAGGTGTTGGCTCAAAAGTCGATTTTGCATCATTTCCGTCACTATCTTTAGACTCCTCTATTGCATCTGTAGGTTCTTCGTTTGTTGGCTCATTCGCGACAGCAGTTTCCGAGTCCTTTTTTAATTCAGAATCTTTCGCGGAGGAATCTGTAAGCGGTTGCCCACTTTGAGCGTTATCCTCGTTATTCAAACTGTCCCCAGCTTCCCCTACCACCCCCTTTTCATCCAAAGACACCACTTTGCCTTCTTCATGATCGACTATCTCGCCTTTATCTTCCTTCGATTCTTCGAAAGGAGCCTCTTGATCTCCCTCAACGAGGTTATCGTCTTTATGTGGCTCTTGCGTACTGACTGTTGCTTCATTTAACCCTTCATTTGTATCTGCTACCAGTTCTTCAGTTTCGGTTTCCACTGTTGCTAAAGGTGCATCTTCAGCTGCTTCTTCCCGTGTTTGATTGTTTTCCCCAACCTCATCTGCCTCGGCTAATTCCTTCTTTTCTTCCTTTGAACTCTCTTCAATATCTTTTTCTTCAATTTCTTCAGTTGGGACTTCTTCGGACTCTCTTTTTTCGCTACTTTCATTTTTCGCTTTCGTCTCATTCTCTTCTATTTTTTCTTCATTTTCCCGTTGCCCCTTTTCATCAAGCTCTTTATTATTTGGCTTTTCGTCTAAGTTGCCTTCGGTTTCTTTCGAATCTTCTCTTTCTTCCTGGTTTCCATCTACGTCATTAATTTCTTCTTCACTCGGCTCCTCCATAGTGTTCCTTGCTTCTTCTGTGGTCTCCACTGGGAGCTCCCTTTCGCTCTTATCCTCGTCCGCCATTAGGCTCAAAAATTTGAAAATGAACAAAGATTGACTATCTAAATGATCTTTCACGTACAAAAATCTTCAATTTGTAAGTGATCTCCCTTTTACTACCAGAACAAGTTTAAAACCTATTTCCCACCACTCCGAACTGTGATTTTCATTTGTCATAATACCTGAACATTATAAGGCTGTTGAATTTCACCTTAATTTCCTGTCCACCTTCTACGTGGCTAATAAGTATACTGGCGTATGTATGTAAAGCTATTTGTATCATTAATGAGCCCTGAATGCATTGCTATGAGTTACCTGTTTTTAGTTAAGGGTTTAAGAGACAATTAACGATGGGGTTGCAAATGGCTTTTCTTCAAATTATATCTTTCTTTTCATTGGGCAATCACTTGTGAAGGGGGTGTCTAGCCCATTGCCAATGTATGTCTTTGTATGAGCATTTACTATTCCTCGATTACTACCCAGTGGGTGCAGTACACGATAAACAGAAAATAAATTTCACAATACAAAGTTAAATAGTATAATATATATTCGTATTTCCCAGCATTTGAGTGCCGCTCGGACCCCAAAAAATATTACATAGTGGCTTTCTTACCTTATTTGTCTATTTGTGATCCAAAAATTCTGGCATGCAAAGGCACTAACAGGGAATTGGGGGACCGCATTTGTTGCCAAGGATGATTCTATTTATAGATATTTTAATTGTGTAGCTTTATGAAAGCCCAACTTCTTGCACTGAAATAGAGAGACTTTTTTACTTTCCCTGTTGTAGGGGGCAAGAGACCGGTCGATGCAAACCAACCTCGCGGCTCGCTAGCTAGCTTCCACATGGGGTTGTTGCTAGGAAATGACCGTGGGTAGTGCTAACCCAAAGCTATAGGTTCATCTAATTTGTTAATTATTGGGGCTAGGCCTAGGAACCATTGAAGAGCGGTTCCTTCAAAACTTATATATGTTCTTGTTATTTGTATTATCATCCTCGAATAGACTGCACAAGCTAAATATATATATGGGGCCTTCTGTGTCGCTAAAAGGCAAAAGCTGGCACATGGACCTAATTGCTGGCATTATTTAGAGAAGGGAATTGACAACTGGGCAGAGAAAGAGTAAGCTACGCTTGAGAACATTGACGATAAACTTTACTTGACCTATTCTGTGGCCCCAGGTTGAAAAAAGTTGCTTCCTTTCTTGTCACTTAGAGATCGTTGACAAACATATACGTATACAAGATTGAAAAAGTATAAAACCATCATTCGGGCTAAATCTATAATCATATATACAATATAGAATTGATTTTGCAATCAAAGATATAAGCAGAAGGCAAGGTAATACTGGGGCTTGTGACCACTATAGTAGAGGGGAGTGTTTGATTATGATGGAATCGGAAGTAATGGAGCCGGAATCAAGTGAGGAAAAGCAGTCTTTCCTGCAAGATCTCATAGCTGAAGATGGTCAGGATAATACAGGGAAGAATAGTTCTAACAAACGGGATGGGAGTGCTGAACATTCTACGGCACAGAGGTCTTCTAAAAGATCCAAAAAAGAATTTAATCCAAATTCCTTACACGACAAAGATTTTCCGAATATTATACATCGAGGGGTTCCTCCTAGAAGAAGAAGCAGTGGCTACTTAGCTGCGGTCAGTAGAACTGAAAATGTGCGGCATTCACTGCTCAAAATGCCCCACAACAAGCTACTCCCTCCCTTAAATAGAACTTATGCTGAGCCTTCTGGGCTAAAGTCCCGAACTGACAGTTTGACCTCCTCAGAATTCTACGACGTGCGACAGTCTTCAACACAACGTCCAACTTTTGACGACACGACAAACTTACTTCTTGCCAAAAAGGCCCTTAGTAGGAGCATCTTCGTACATGGTCTCTTGAAATCGGAGCAACCGGAAACACCTCCCCCGGTGCTTTTTGAGAAGAGTCCTGCCCGCAAAGAGGAATTATATCGTATGTTCATGAAGGAGTGTGTCTCCCAAAACTGTGTACAACCTTTGGATCAGGAGTCTTTAGATAATATTATGACTTTGATTCCCTCAAAATTCAATTCTAGCTCATTTGGACTCCTTATTCAAAAGCTGCGAAGTGAAATATGTTCCGAATACGAGGGTAGTGTTCGTTCATCGCAAATTGATGCGGTTTTAAAGGACGTCACAAAAGCTGAGGATGACGAGACGTGCAGAGATTTTTCTAGTCCGTGGAAAAATGAGTTCAAAACAAATAGGGAAATTATTGGCAAAACTCTGTTTTGTGCTAGAAGAGAAATACAACAAGCACTAGAAACATTCGAAATATTCCAAGACTCGGTTCTTGTTTCAGCGAGCAAACTTAATGCAAGCGTGGGGCCTTGTGATGTGTCTTCTTTCTTTTCTAATCTGGTTGTTGAATGTGACTTTCACGAAGATAAACTCATGGGTACATGGTACCCAATGTTGCTTAGTCATTTTCCAGAAAACAGTCTACCACAGGGAATAGAAAAGTATCAAGCAAATGGGTTTTATAGATCTCTCAACCAAATTGTTGTTACATGCTTGAGGGCATTACTTATTCGTTCCCTGAATGCATTTGCTGAACTTTTCGAAAACAAAGAAGATGAATCTTCACTTCCTATTTTCAACATGCAATTGAAATTAAATGAGGGGGAGTTTACGTATCTTCCAGACTATGAAACGGTGGAGAAAACAGTAATGCGGGGCTTATCTCATATGCTGGGGTGTTGTCAGAGTGTTCCGATCCTGAAATCTCCAGAAAAGGTTAGGTACGCCAATGAAATGGAAGGCTATGGGTTTCTTAACGATGAAGACGGCGGTGAGTTGAATAGCAACAAGTACTTGGTGGTTTCCATAGAACCAAATATGGTTGAAGGCCTCAGGACCCGGATAAAGAAAGTGCTACAGCAGAAATTCGAAGCTCCAGTGGCACATGCAAAGCTGTATGTGAAGTACTCAAAGCTTTTTACGGGCGAATCTGAAAAAGAAGTTGAAAAATTCTTCGGGGAAGATCATACATTTGCTGAGTATCAAGATGAAATTGCTCGCTATGATAATCTAGTCGACGAAATATCCGATGAAAACGATTTGGCCGAATTCCCAATGATATCTCTGTCGTGTGCGGACATTAAGAGAGAACTAATTGACACCGCAAAGCAGCTTTCACAGAAGCTTATAAAGAGAGTGGCTGATGATTGCTACGCCCACAACCAAAATATATGTAGTTCATTCAAAAGTATATCTGAAAGGCTCTTAAAAGAACCACAAAGCATTGATGAGATGACAGAACTCATTCGATATGCGAGGGAAACGGTGTCAGAGGATCTTGAGTCCCTTGACCGGGAAATTGAAGAATCCAAAGAGCGTGTATCTTATTTACTGAAGGCACATTTGTTTAATGAAGCCGAGTTTGCGATCAATGCAGAACTATTTCTTTGGCCACAGAAAATTGGACCTGTACTAGAAGAAAGTGAAATACTTCTTGTCAAGGCAAAGGAACATGGTCAATCAGAGTTGAGAGCCAAGATTGACACTGTGTTTTCTAGGATCGAGAAAATGGAAGCTCAAGTAGAGGAGTTTAAAGAATACGGTGATTTGGATGAGATGCCACATTATGTCAAACTTGTTCTTGGAATCCAGAAGGAACTTTCAGACTTGGAAGAATACATAGAAGTCATCAATAAGGAAGAGGCCGTGTTTGGTTGGGAAGCAACAGAAAGTGATAAACTTATGGAGTTGGCACAGGCTATCGAACCATATCAGAAATTATACACCTTGGCAACAAAATGGAGCAGAGACTATAAAAAATGGATGGATGCTGGCTTTATGGGACTTAATGCAGAGGATGTTGACAAGGAGGTGGATGAGTTTTGGAGAGAGATAGTAAAACTTGCCAAATCTTTGGAGAAGCTTCCGGAGCCAAGAAAGGTTGCCGAACTTATTAAGATTCAGATAAAAGAGTTTCGTGTCCACATTCCTCTTCTTGCTGTGGTATGTAATCCGGGTCTGAGGGAGAGACATTGGACGAATATGTCAGAGCTAACTGGCCAGGATATTACACCAGATTCTAGCACTACCCTCAGAAAGATGATTCAGTATGAACTTGGTCCCCACATGGAGGCTTTGGAGAGCATTGCTGATGCGGCTCTACGGGAATTCTCTCTTGAAAAGGGGATGGAAAAAATGAAAGCTGAATGGGAGCCCACAGAATTTGTTCTGGTGGCTTATAGAGACAGTGGCACATGCATTCTGTCCTCAATCGATGATATTCAACAGATTTTAGATGACCATATCGTTAAAACGCAAACAATGCGAGGGTCTCCGTTTTGTAAACCTTTTGAAGAATCAATTAAGCAATGGGAAGAACGGCTTGTAAGACTGCAGGAAACAATTGACCAATGGTTGAAAGTGCAAATTCAATGGCTATACTTGGAGCCTATATTTAGCTCTGAAGACATCATGCAGCAGATGCCGGAGGAAGGAAAGATGTTCAAAACTGTAGACGGAATATGGAAAATGATTATGGACTATACAAGAAAGAACCCAATGGTCTTGGATGCAACAGACATGCCAGATATTCTGGAGAAGCTAACAGAGAGCAATGCTATGCTGGACAAAATCAACAAAGGGCTGAACAATTACTTAGAACGCAAGCGCCTGTACTTCCCCAGGTTTTTCTTCTTGTCAAATGATGAGATGCTTGAAATACTTTCAGAAACCAAAGACCCATTAAGAGTGCAGCCCCATTTGAAAAAGTGCTTTGAAGGCATTTGTAAACTGCAGTTTAATGAGAAATTGGATATTGAGGATATGATCAGTGCGGAAGATGAAAAAGTGAAAATGTGCACACCTATCTCCACAAGTGCTGCAAGAGGCTCTGTTGAAAAATGGCTTCTTCAGGTACAACAAGAAATGCAAATCAGTGTACGTGATGTTTGCCATAAATCTCTTCAAGATTTCACTCAAAAGCCAAGGGAAGAATGGGTTCTTCAGTGGCCTGGACAAGCTGTGCTTGCTGTCAGTCAAATATTCTGGACACAGGAAGTCCAAAAGTGTATTAAAGAAGGCACACTTAAAGATTATCATAAAGAATCGATTAGTCGACTCGAAAAGGTGGTCGCGCTCGTTAGAGGAGATTTAACTAGCATGGCGCGACTTACCCTGGGGGCTTTGGTTGTAATAGATGTACATGCCAAAGATGTCATCCAAATGATGGTGGACGAAAACATCGAGCTAGAGAATGATTTTCAGTGGCTGAGTCAGCTTCGATACTATTGGGAAGGCGAAAACGTGACAGTGAAAATGATTAATGCCACCGTACCATATGGATACGAATATCTGGGTAACAGCGCTCGTCTAGTCATTACACCATTAACTGATAGATGTTATCGTACACTGATTGGGGCATATAGCTTAAACTTAGGAGGGGCGCCAGAAGGACCAGCGGGAACTGGTAAAACTGAAACAACAAAAGATCTTGCAAAAGCACTTGCTAAACAATGTGTTGTTTTCAATTGTTCCGATGGACTTGATTTCATTGCAATGGGTAAATTCTTCAAAGGGCTTGCTGCAGCTGGTGCATGGGCATGCTTTGATGAATTCAACCGAATAGATCTCGAAGTGCTCTCTGTTGTTGCCCAACAAGTGCTAACAATTCAAAGAGGAATTGCAACCAAACAAAACAGTATCTTATTCGAAGGGACAGACCTCCCATTGGATCCAACATGTTGTGTTTTTATAACCATGAATCCAGGATATGCCGGCCGAAGCGAACTTCCTGACAATTTGAAAGTACTGTTTCGAACTGTTGCTATGATGGTGCCTGATTATGCTATGATAGGGGAGATTGTCCTATATTCGTTTGGGTTCGTAGATGCGCGAAATATGTCTGTCAAAATTGTGACAACATACAGGCTTTGTTCTGAACAACTTTCTTCCCAGAGCCACTACGATTACGGAATGAGAGCAGTGAAATCCGTTCTTGCTGCAGCTGGAAATCTTAAGCTCGCTTATCCTAATGAAGACGAAAGTATTGTTATTCTTCGCTCAATCATTGACGTTAACTTAGCCAAATTTCTGTCCCATGACATTCCCCTTTTTCGCGGGATCATTTCAGATCTATTTCCTGGTGTTACTCTCCCTGAGCCGGACTATGAGGTTATCACAGAAGCAATTGCTGAAACATGTAAAGAGTTAAATTTACAGATGGTGGACCCATTTGTAGAAAAGGTGTTACAAACATACGAGATGATGATAGTTCGACATGGCTTTATGTTAGTTGGAGAGCCAATTTCTGGAAAAACCAAATGCCTTCGGACACTTGCTGGAGCTTTAGGTAGAGTTGCCAAGAAAGGACTAATGGGTGAAAGCAAGGTACTAACCAAAACTTTAAATCCCAAGTCTATAACAATGGGTGAACTGTATGGTCAATTTGATGCTGTTTCCCACGAGTGGTCTGATGGTGTTTTGGCGAATAGCTTTAGAGACTATGCCGTAATGTCCGCACAAGACAGAAGATGGCTTGTGTTTGATGGTCCTGTGGATGCAATCTGGATTGAAAATATGAACACAGTGCTTGATGACAATAGGAAGCTGTGCTTAATGAGTGGAGAAATTATCCAACTTGGAAATCGAATGAATCTTATTTTCGAGGTAATGGACTTGGCAGTAGCGTCACCAGCAACTGTTAGTCGCTGTGGTATGATATACATGGAGCCAAAAAATCTTGGATGGGAACCTTTGGTAAACTCGTGGCTCAATACCCTTCCTGAATGCATTAGTGAAAATCACAAAACCTTCTTAAGTCAGATGTTTTCATTGCTTGTTCCTCCGTGCCTACGAGCGCTTGCTGCGTCGTGTAAGACATTGTCTCCTACTAGCAATTCAAATGTAGTCACTAGCTTAATGAATATAATGGAGTCATTTATTAACGACTTTAGCTCTCAAGAGGATTTAGACGAAAAGTATATTATGACATGGCTACAGGCGTACTTTTTCTTTGCGCTAGTGTGGGGAATTGGTGGGTGTTTGAACTTAGATGGAAGGGAAAAGTTTAATGAAATAGTTCGTGCACTTATTGCTGAAAATGCGAAGGAAATGAAGTTCACACACCCAATTCCAGACGGGGATAGTATATATGACTATGTGTTTGTCAACCAGAGTATGGGCAAATGGTTACGATGGACAGACTTTCAGAAAGCAGAGGATATCCCTACTGATGCCAAGCTCTCAGAGCTTATTGTGAGTACACCGGACACCATACGGTCTGAATTTCTTATTGACCTACTAGTGCGAAACGGAAAACCTACATTTTTTGTCGGTCCGACAGGAACTGGTAAATCCGTATATATCAAAAACAAACTCATGAATGGACTAGACCAATCCAAGTATATCCCTTTATTCGTGAACTTTTCTGCTCAAACTACAGCAGGTCAGGCGCAAGATATAATAATGTCCAAACTAGACAAGCGAAGAAAAGGTGTTTATGGCCCTCCAATGGGAAAGAAATGCATAGTTTTTGTTGATGATTTAAATATGCCGGCAAAAGAAGTTTATGGTGCACAGCCGCCGATAGAGTTGCTTCGCCAGTTTATGGACCATTCTAACTGGTATGACAAGAAAGATACCACTCGGATAGAATTGATAGATATCCAATTCATCACAGCAATGGGACCGCCTGGGGGAAGCCGAAATTTTGTTACTGAAAGATTTTCAAGACACTTCAACATGCTTTCCATCAACAGTTTCAATGATTTAACAATGACAAAAATTTTCTCGCAAATTGTAAATTGGCACCTCGTGAAACATGATTTCTTAGGCGAGCTTCAAATTGTTGGAAAACAGATTGTATCTGCCACCATGGACCTTTACAAAGCAGCCATGGAAAACCTTTTACCAACCCCTGCAAAATCTCATTACACATTCAACTTGAGAGATTTTGGAAGAGTTGTGAATGGCGTACTTCTTGTGACTCCTATTGTAATGAATGATAAGAAGAAGTTTATTCGGCTATGGTGCCATGAAGTTTATAGAGTTTTTTACGACAGATTGATCGAAGATAGCGATAGAGAATGGTTGCATGCCTTTTTGAAAGGACTTGTAAAAACACATTTCAATTTAGAATTTGATTCGGCGTTTGCCAGTCTGAATAACAATGAGGGAGGAGATATTACAATCAAGCATACCAGCAATTTAATGTTTTGTGATATTCTTAGTACGGAAGAAAACAAACTATACGACGAGGTTTTGGATATTGAAGAGCTAAACAAAGTGGTTTCGGAAGGGCTTGCTGAATATAATCAGACTTATAAGACCCCCATGAATTTGGTCATCTTTCGGTATGTTTTAGAGCATATCTCCAGAATATGTCGGTTGCTCAAGCTTCCTGGTGCAAATGCACTCTTAGTAGGAGTCGGGGGGAGTGGGCGACAAAGCCTAACGAGACTGTCTGCTTTTCTATGTGGATACAGACTATTCCAGCCTGAAATCACGAAAACGTACGCTACGGTGGAATGGCAAGATGACATTAAAAATATTCTTAAGGGAGCTGGGGTAAAAGGGGATCAGACTGTGTTTCTGTTTAATGATACGCAAATTAAGTACGAATCAATGCTCGAAGACATCAACAATCTTCTAAACTCAGGCGAAGTTCCAAATATATTTGCAATTGATGAGAAGCAGGAAATAAGTGAAAGAATGCGATCCATTGCCCAACAAACTATGGGAAAAAATGTTGAGTTGAGTCCCCTTGCTTTGTACAGTATGTTCATTGACAGGGTGAAAGAAAATTTGCACATCATTCTGTGCATGAGTCCAATTGGGGATGCTTTCAGAAACAGGCTAAGACAATTCCCTTCCCTTATAAATTGCTGTACAATCGACTGGTTTCAGGCTTGGCCAGCCGATGGATTGCAAGTTGTTGCCACACAGTTTTTGGACGAGGTGGAAATGGATGCTGATGAGAAGCGGTCTTGCATTGAACTCTGTCAGTGCTTTCATATTGACGCACGTGAACTCTCCCTTGAATTCAAAGATAAACTGGGACGGTTTAATTATGTTACGCCAACTTCATTTTTGGAATTAATATCTGCTTTCAAAGATCTTTTATTTAAGAACCGTGAAATTGTGATGACTTCAAAAAACAGATATGTTATTGGTCTCGAAAAATTGGACTTTGCCGCTGGTCAAGTTGCGACAATGCAAGAAGAGTTGACAGCCCTACAGCCACAGCTAGTTGTCACTGCTCGCGAGACTGAGGAAATGATGAAAGTAATAGAAAAGGAATCAGTTGAAGTTGAAGCATACAGTAAAATTGTCAAAGCAGAAGAAGATTCAGCGAACGAACAGGCCGACAAGGCAAAAGCAATGAAAGACGAGTGCGAAGAAGACCTTGCCGAAGCATTGCCAGCTTTAGAAGCTGCTATGGAAGCTCTGAATACTCTCAAACCAGCAGACATCACAGTGGTAAAGTCCATGAAAACCCCCCCTGCTGGTGTTAAATTGGTTATGGAAGCCATATGTATCATGAAAGAAATTAAACCGGATAAGATTCCAAACCCTTCCGGTTCGGGAGAGAAAGTTATAGACTACTGGGGGCCAGCTAAGAAGCTTTTGGGAGATATGAAGTTCTTAGAAAGCCTTAAAGTCTACGATAAAGATAACATTCCTGTGGCTGTGATGAAAAAGATACGTACTGACTATATGACTAACCCAGAGTTTGTTCCCGAGAAAGTAAGAAATGCGTCTTCTGCAGGAGAGGGACTTTGCAAGTGGGTGCGGGCTATGGAAGTTTACGACAGGGTAGCCAAAGTTGTGGCACCAAAGAAAGAACAACTGCGACAGGCGGATGAACTTCTTACAGAAACAATGGCACGCTTAGACGAAAAGAGAGCCGAGCTGCAAGAGGTGCAAGACAGACTTAACAAGCTCCAAACAAACTTTAAAAACATGGTGGACAAGAAAAATGATCTTGAATATCAAGTGGATCTTTGCTCTAAAAAACTGGAAAGAGCAGAAAAATTGATTGGAGGGCTTGGAGGAGAGAAAGACAGATGGTCTGCCGCAGCTGAAAGATTGACAGGGGTATACAACAATCTGACTGGAGACGTCATCATATCAGCAGGGACTGTGGCTTATTTGGGGGCATTTACATCAGGATACCGTAACAAGTGCACCGAGTCATGGGTAAAGCAATGCCAAGGGCAAAATATCCTTTGTACCTCAGACTTCACTTTGAGCAAGGTTCTTGGCCAACCTGTAGAAATCCGAGCATGGAATATCGCAGGGCTTCCCACTGACTCATTTTCTGTAGACAATGGTGTTGTGGTAGCAAACGCACGAAGATGGCCCTTGATGATTGACCCACAAGGGCAAGCTAACAAATGGATAAAAAACTTCGAAAAAGACAACAATCTATGTGTCATTAAACTTTCTGATGGTGATTATGTTCGCTCATTAGAGAATTGCATTCAGTTTGGATATCCCTGTTTGCTTGAGAATATCGAAGAGGAAATTGACCCTGTTCTAGAACCTTTACTGTTGAAACAGATTTTCAAACAGGGAGGCACTATGTGCATAAGGTTGGGCGATTCTACAATTGAATTTTCAAAGAACTTTAAATTTTACATGACCACAAAACTTCGAAACCCTCATTACTTACCAGAGGTTTCTACCAAGGTCGCTCTTCTTAACTTTATGATCACAAGAGATGGTCTTTCAGACCAATTATTGGGTATTGTGGTGGCGAAAGAAAAACCAGAGCTTGAAGAGGAAAAAAATCAGCTAATTTTACAAAGTGCCCAGAACAAGAAAACACTACAAGAAATTGAGGACAAAATTCTTGAAACGCTAAGTTCGGGAGAAGGAAATATTCTAGAAGATGAATCGGCAATTCAAATTCTCTCTTCCTCCAAAGTCTTGTCAGACGAAATTTCAGAAAAGCAAAAAATTGCTGAAGAGACTGAAAAGAAAATTGACAATACCCGCAAGGGATATACACCCATAGCAGAGCACTCGTCGACTCTTTTCTTTACAATCAGTGACCTCGCTAATATCGAGCCGATGTATCAGTACTCCTTGACATGGTTTATTAACCTGTACATAAGTTCCATTGCAGACAGTAACAAGTCGAAGATATTAGAGAAGCGTCTTCGGTATCTCAGTGATCATTTTTCGTACAGTCTTTACTGTAACATATGTAGATCTTTGTTTGAAAAGGATAAACTGCTCTTTAGTTTTCTTCTCTGTAGTCATATTCTGAAGTCGAAGGATGAAATGGATGAGAAAGAATATCAACAGTTTCTAACTGGTGGTGTCGGCTTGGAGAATGACAAAGAAAACCCTTCTGAGAGTTGGCTAACCAGTAGGTCATGGGATGAAATATGTCGACTAGAGTCCTTACCCGCCTTTAAAGGATTTTCAGCTTCCTTCGCCGAATGCCAAAATGTTTTCAAGAAAATATATGAGAGTAAGACTCCAGAGAAAGAACGTTTCCCTGACCCATTTGAATCTACACTGACCGATTTTCAGAAGATTCTAGTTCTAAGAGCAATTAGACCAGACAAAGTTATCCCAGCGGTACAAATATACGTAGAAGACAAACTGGGAGGCCGATTTGTTCAGCCTCCGCCATTTGACCTCGCTAAGAGCTACATGGACTCCAATCCGGCAACGCCTCTTATTTTTATATTATCTCCTGGAGCCGACCCTATGGCAGGGTTAATTAAATATGCCGAAAGCAAAGGTTTCACAGGACAGCGCTTTAACACAATTTCACTCGGTCAAGGCCAAGGTCCTATAGCAGCAAAGCTGATTGAAAATGCAAAAAAGGAGGGTGCTTGGGTTGTTTTGCAAAATTGCCATTTGGCTGTCAGCTGGATGCCTGCATTAGAAAAAATATGCGAGCAATTTGTGGCAGATGAGATGCAGCCCGACTTTCGTCTTTGGCTTACTAGCTATCCATCTCCCAATTTTCCGGTGGCTATTTTACAAAATGGTGTAAAGATGACTAATGAGCCACCCAAAGGTCTACGTGCAAATATTCTAGGGTCATTTACCAACGACCCCCTTAATGACACAGAGTTTTGGGAAGGCTGTGGCGAGAAAGCACCAATTTGGGAAAAACTTGTTTTTGGATTGTGCTTTTTTCATGCGGTAGTTCAAGAGCGAAGAAAGTTTGGACCACTAGGATTCAATATCCCCTATGAATTTAATGAGTCAGACATGCGCATTAGCATGCGCCAATTGCAGACATTCATTAACACTTATGACGAGGTACCTTACGATGCCATTCTTTATTTGACAGGTCATTGTAACTACGGCGGACGAGTAACAGATGATTGGGATAGAAGATGCCTTATGAACATGCTGTCTACCTTTTACTGTGCTGATATTGTAGAAGATCCAAAGTATAAACTTTCCCCGAGTGGTACATACTACGCTCCAGCTAAAGGTGACCATGAGAGCTATGTCGAGTATATTAAGTCTCTTCCTGCAAATCAATCACCCGAAATTTTTGGCATGCATGATAATGTAGATATTACACGTGATATTGCGGAGACAAAGACCCTATTTGAGTCTATTCTTTTGACAGAAGCACAAGCCGGAGGAGGCGGAGGCAAGAAAAGCGATGATGTGGTTGCAGAGATCAGTCAAGATATCCTAAAGAAGCTTCCTGATGATTTTGACATCGAAGCGGTTGGGGAACTGTATCCCGTTATGTATGAAGAAAGTATGAATACGGTTCTTGTTCAAGAATTGGCAAGGTTTAATAATCTGACTTCTGTCGTTCGGCGAAGCCTTATAGATTTACAGAAGGCAATTAAAGGACTGGTTGTCATGTCTGCTGACTTGGAAGATGTTGGGCAGAGCTTATTGAAGAACAAGCAACCAGCATTATGGCAAGGTAAATCGTATCCATCATTAAAGCCTCTAGGTGGATATGTCATTGACCTGCTTCTTCGATTGAAGTTTCTTCAGGATTGGATTGATCTGAAGGCGCCACCTGTCTTTTGGATTTCAGGGTTCTACTTTACTCAATCCTTTTTGACTGGGGCTTTACAGAACTTCTCTAGAAAGCACTCGATACCCATTGATCTTTTATGTTTTGAGTTCCACGTAACTAAACCAGAAGATGACTTAACTTCACCTGCCCCTGACGGCGTATTTGTTCGGGGTTTGTTTGTTGATGGAGCCAGATGGAATATTGAAGAGCACTCTCTTGATGAGCAGTTCCCTAAAGTCCTTTCAGCAACACTACCTCCTATGTGGTTAAAGCCTGTCAGGCAAACTGAAAAAGTGTCTTCAAACGTATATATCTGCCCAGTATACAAGACGAGTGCACGACGAGGCGTGTTGTCGACATCGGGGCACTCTACAAACTTCGTTATTCAAGCAGAATTACCATCTAAACAACCCCAGAAACACTGGGTATGTCGTGGTGTAGCTCTTCTTTGCCAATTAGATGATTAAAATTTAGTTTGATTGACCAGGGGCTAATAAAGCTAAGTTTCGACCTTACCAATTCCTGCTGCATGCACTTGTAACAACAATGCATAACCATAATTACAGTCCGTAATTAATGATTTATTTGATCTGGGCAAACACCATCTAACGTATGTGTACATGTTTCAAGGACATAATTAAAAAAGATCCCCCGCCGCCCTCTAAATTATTAGACTGGAGAGCTCAATTAACTGCATTTTACTGCAATTTACAAATGACAATTGCCTCTATAAAATACCCGTTTCAATTTGTACTTCATGATTCACGGCCGGCTTACCCCTTATAATTACAACTATAATGCAGATCTAACCAAGATTTAATTACAGTAACATTTATTAGCATGCATCATGTACGCACCAAAGCACCCCACTATGTAGTCTATGTAGTATTACATAGATGGAAAGCGAAGTGGCCTTTGTTTGCTAGGCTGGTCTGCTCGAACTTCTGTTTCAAGCTTGCCAAAATTCTACGTATATGTACCAGAGAGATATGCTAAGATAGAGGAAACTGCCAATTTAGAGCTCCAAGCGTTTTTGGTCGATCTATAATTTAAAATCTGTGAACTGCGAAATGATGCTAATAGGGTGTTTTCGCTTTTCAATGCTAATATTTCTTTGATGTTGTGTTTGGAAAGAGGTAAATGCGTGTATGATGAGATAGGTAAAATGGCAATATTGTGTGTTCGTGAAGAAATCGTAATAAAGTGAATACGTCCCATAGTCATATAATTTTACATTTTTAAGACAAACCATTGATATCTGTTGCGAACAAAGGATCTTCTCCAAGTCCACCAAATTCAAACAAGTTCCCATTATTTCCATTGTTTCCACCAGCAAAGTTATTTGGTGAAGATACGCCATATGCCCCCGGTGTTTTGATATTCCCCACTTGACCCTGTCTCATAAGATCGTCCATACTCCCATGTCTATTCACAACTGCATAAGGAGCTGACGATCTTTTACGCACAGCTTTGTTTTGCATTCTCATTGCTGCATTCATAGGTACACCTCCCGGAGAACGTGGTGACTCCAGTGGGCTTGGACTCTGTGGTCGAGATCCAACAGGCACCCGCTGAAGATTTGGCTGAGAGTTTGCCCTTCGAAGAGTGTTTCCCCCTCCCGCAAGCCGCTGCACTGCTGGGTTCAGTGGAACATTGTTCGCTTCGTTTCCCTTTGGAAGTGATGGAGCGACCCCGCTACTTTCCGTTACCATTTCACTTTCATTAAAGTTAATGCCTGTAAGGAATTCATCAAGAGGATCCTTCTCAATAAAGAGATCCCCCAAGTCCAAATCAAGTGACCCCATTTCAATGCCGCCACCATTTGCGTTCACTGATGACGCTGCTGCTGCTGCCAGGTTCGCTTGCTGTTGTTGGTTGGCATTGCTATTATTGTTGCTTCCCAGACCAGCATTATTCGCCTGCTGCATATGTAATTGTTGCAATAAACTTCCCTGCATCTGCGTCATATTCATGTCTGGCGCAGAGTATGCCCGATGAAGCCCTGTACCGGTAGACCCCGACAGCCCGTTAAACATGTGTTGCATATCACTCATAGGCTGCGCAGGATGTGCTCCCATTTTCATACCCATCATCTGACTCGGCTGAACCCCTTGCTGGATACCTCCCAGTTGCTGTAAATTCGCCTGTTGTGCCAAAAACTGTTGCTGCAAAGCTGCCCCCGCCGAGTTACGATTTCCCGCAGAATTTATCGACATGTGTTCAAATTGCTGAATAGGATTAACACCACTGTTGCGCTTCGCATCTAGTGTGGGCTTTCCTGGGCTAGGGCTTGCTAATGGACTGCTTGCGCCCGTGAGAAGAGGAGACGAACCTATTTGTGGATTCGAATTTGTCCTCTGTACGAGTCTACTATTGCTACCATTGGAGCCGGAAGCCACAGCAGAACGAGCAAGTGGAGATGAAGCATTTGCAGGCATTGGCGAAGGACTGAATGCCTGTTGTTTTAGCCCGTCATTTCTCTTTTTCTCCTTTGCCCTTCTATTCTGGAACCATACCTGAATTACTCGTGTGGACAACCCTGTCAGTCTACTTAGTTCTTCCTTCTTCTCTTGGTTGGGCACCTGGATGGTCTCGAAGCAGGCCTTCATATGCTCAAGCTGCTCTTCTGTAATAGTTGTTCTGTTTCGCCTTTTTGTCTCTTCTTGATCCTTCACGTTCTGCACTGCAGTGTTTTCTTTATGCTGCTCCACATCACTGCCCCCACTGCCCCCACTCTCACGGGACAGCTTAGTATAATCTTCCAAACAGTAAAGTGTGTCGTCCTTCAACGCAAACTTCTCGCCGGCATTAATTTTCTTTTTGCATTTAAAACATTTAAAGCATTCCGGATGGTAAAACTAAATCATATTCAATAAATTAAAAACAAAGCAGAGACAAGCCAAAGTTAGTAACTCAACACCCACCGCTTTACATGATTCCACTTGACTCTATTCCACTCACCTTATCTGCAGCATTCATAGAAGGCACGCTGACCGTTCCTCCACACAGTCCACAGTTGGGTCCTCCCATATTCACAAACCTCTCTGTTAATTCCCGATTTTTTTTCTCACTCTATTGACGTTTCCAATTTAGTTTGACAATTCACTTCGGAGAAAAATATGCACTATTCAAATCACTTGAACTTGAATCCCTCCTAAGTTTCCCACACCCTTCAGCAGAAACAATTATAGTTTTACAAGGTTGTAGAAGTAACACCGCGTTTAAGTGTGCTATAGACGTTTGTTTTTCTTCCCTTAAGTTTCACGGGAAAGGCTCAGATATAAAGATTGACAAAAAACAAAATAAAAAAGTTCAAATCTTTTCTACACTTCAAATCAAAGAAAAAAAAAATGCAAATAATTTAACCAAATCAAAGTACGCCCCCGCTTTTCTTCTTCTTCTTCTTCTTCTTCTTCTTCTTCTTCTTCTTCTTCTATTCCTTCCTACTCTTCCTTTCTCTTTTCATACACAAACAAACAGAAATCAGACACAAAATCTCCTTCACTCTGGTCTTCTTCTCCTTCCGACGTTTTAATAATTACAAATTACATTATAAGTTATAATACAATATGATAATAACAATAACCAGTGATCAGCATCGACTTCAGGCAAAGGTGCGGCTTAGCTATAGTTGCAAGATAATTATAATAAAAGTAACCGCCCAATTCTTTTCCGAGACTATATTCACGTAGCTACATGATAGCTAACAGCTAACCTATAAGCTGCTGTTTTGTTTGTGTTTGTATGAAGCGATCCATAAGTTTTTGAGTTCATGTCGAAAGAAAAAAGTTAATTCATATATTATTAAATTTATATTGCAGATGTACTGTAATAGCATGAGTCGATTTTTGGCTTATATTCCATTCATGATGATAAATATCCATTGTAAACTATCGATATTTGATCGATCGAGACTCCAGAGTGGACCCCGAGTCGATCACTGGCGCAGTTTCACATGTTAACGTACATGAACTTTATAAGTAGCGCCGCCCGACCCGGGGGAGGGGGAGACGAGCAGGCCCATGAGCTGTTATAGTACACTGAGTATATTTACGCATTGCCGGTCATCGGGAAATTACCAGTGATATAGTCACAGTTAGTCACTACAGTACTGCACAGCTACATGATGCACAGATCGACGAACAACTAGACGCCCTACGTCTGCAACATGATCAAGCGACGTCCTGCAAGTGCCCAATGTAACTGCTTGTTCCCGGCTATAAAACACGACAGCGAATCAGAGCTCAGCACCCAAAGCTCAACCATCCCGTGATTCCCGTGATCCCCAGACATTCCCTCGACCCTCCCACGATCCATTTATTGTCAAAACAAAGATTATATTATCGGCAACAGCTGATTTGCAACCTTCAGGTGGAACTCTCAACAAGCAGTTTGTATCTACATTACATAGCACAGTTAACAAGGCCTGTAGAATATATATCTCTCAAAACGAGCAGCTTAATGGCTCGTCACTTCTGACATGTTATATGCATGGATGGCTTTCTTGTACAACTAACGAACGACTTTGATCATAGATGGATTTGCGGGAAGGTAAATTGTTACATAAAGCAGACATAGCTGTGCAAAAAAAAATAAACCGGGAATCTAAACTGTTAATTGCACAGCTCTGGAGCAAGGGGCGTTATGAAAGAATGAGGTTTGAGCTACTGTAATTAATTACAATACTAATTACCCTCTAAAAAAATTTCATAACAGGCCGTAGATATTGTTTATTGTTATTATGATTCCCCTTTTAAAGCAGCAAGAGACGCTTGATAAAACTCTTTTTCTGTTTTAATTTCGAGTGCTCTGGCAGAGTCAGAGTGCAGTTCCATTTCTATCTGTCTCTTTTTGTTAAATAGATTCTAAGGAATAGAAAATGAAAGAAAGAAAAGAAAGAAAGGGCGAGAAAAAGGTTAGTTAAACTTAAATTACAAGACTACTAGACAAGCTTCTATCTCACATTTCAAACTTACCGCCCTGAGAAGTGCGCACTGTTGAAGTAACATGCCTTGGTCATCATTGTCCAGTGGTATTTCGAGCACTTTGGGGACTCCTTCTGCATTTCTAGTAGCTTTGTATTCCGAAGATGAATTAGGTCGATGAGAATTTTTATGTCCATTCCGTGATTTCGCCTTTTCCCGTTCATTCCCCCTTGGACTATATCCTTTGTATGTTTCGGCCAGGGACCTTTTGACCGATTGGTTTGCGCGCACTTCGTCATATGGATCTTCATCTGACGCACCCATGCGAGGAATTGTTTGGGAAAAGTTACCGTTTTTAATTCTATCAGGAGTTCTGGGGGGCGTTCCTCGATTGAGGCTCTTACTGGTTTCGTTGAGATATGATACATCAATAGCAGTGCCGGGCCTAGATTTAGCCAAGATGTTATGAGGATCAGCTACTGCTACGGAGCTAGACCTGGACGGGGTAGGAGACTGCCTGCTGTATTGCACTCCATTGACATGGGTTGGCAGAGGTCTCGATGGAGGTCTTCCATCCGGATTAACAATTTTACCATCTTTTGGGTAATATGAAGAGAGCACTGGTCGACTTTTTGGCCTTTCAGTTTCATCTCCGTTTGCTACTTCTGTAGGTTCCCTTTGAGGTTCTTTGTTTTGCGAACGATTCTTTTCTTTCTTCTTCTTCATCAGTACTTCTTGCTCGTGCTGATACTTCAAAAGCATGTCTTCCCTTTCCCTGTTTAATCTTTCTTCTTCTCGGCGTTCATATTCTGCCTCTTCCTGCTGCTGCTTCAATTTGCGCTCTTGATTCTCCTTAATCTGGGCCTTTAAAATTTCCTTCTGTATGTCGTCTTGCTGCTTTCTCATTGCGCTCCTTTGATCACTAGTCGAATACAACATGATTCTCCTATTTGCCTTTCTTTCTGACTCACTAACGTCCGACACCTCTATGCTATGCTTGGTGGCATCGAGGGAGCCACTATTACTGTTTTCTTTAGGTCCACAATCGTTCGAGACCCTCATATTACCATGGTCCTTGGAGACCCTCATATTGTCCCTTGATCTTAACACGCTGTCTTTGGACCTTCTGGTCACCAATTGTGTTTCAGTTGCACCAGTACCTCCATCTGCATGAGCTGACATCATGTCACCACTTATTGATGGAAGTATCTCGTAACGATCATTGAGTCTATCTACCCCAGGTAAGGTATGACTCATGTAATCCACATACGATGGTTCATATATTGCTTGTACTGGTTTGTTCTGAGAGCTGTTGACTGCATGTGTGTGAGGCTGATACTCTGTAGAATGATTTGTCCTAGGACAGTAAAGAGTATTTTTCATTAGGGACTGCAGTCTTTCATTTTCCTTCTGTACCTTTTTCCTTTCCATGTCTTTCTTTATCCTGACTTGCTCATCCAACTCTTTCTTATACGCCAACTGCTTCATATGTTGTGCATCCCTTTCCTCTGGCTTATCTGATGCGTACGTAAATCCAGAGGGCATTGCATATGTCTTTACACCCGATGAACCATCGTGACTGGTTTTTATGAACGCAGTTTCACAAGGTGCCACTTCCCAGCTCTTCCTAACAGCACTGACCCTTCCCGAGGCTGTGCGATTAGGTGCCCCTCCCCCAGGTCTTCCCCATGGATAGTACTCCACATAAGGCGACTTCATTCTTTTGCGCAAGTCATCTCGTAAATGATGCCTGCTGTCCATCTGCTGAGGTGGAGGATGCTTGGGATGTGCCACGGAAGGTCCTTTTGACCCCCATTCATCTGCACAGTGATGCAATAACTCAGCTTCTTCTGCACAATGGCTATCTGCTGCAAGGGCATGTGCTTCACCGGGAATGCCAGCCTTCTTCTGTTCACCCACCTCCTTCCCCTCCTTCCCATCTCCGCCTTCCCCAAAATAAATATTCCCAATCTCTTTTTGCAGTCGATCCATTGAAGACCTTAACTCAGCACTAATGTCAACTCTGTCAGCCTCTCGGATTACATTCTCTTTTTTCTTGTTTGCTTCCCCTTTCACGGCTGCTCGTCCCTCCAGCGCGACTTTGCCATGCGGCTTCCGCCCTGCCGCCCCTGGCTTCTTCCTCCGTCCGCCCAAACCAACAGCGCCTTCCCCTCCCAAAGACCCTTTCTGATGCTCGCCATGTGGAGCTGGTCCAGAAAGAGGGGTAGGCTTCATATTTTCATGCTCATTTTTCGGCCGATGCTGTCTTCGTAAAAGGCCGGCAATCTTTTTCTCTGACCTCTCCTTAAGTCTCCTAGCTCGCTCCTCGTACTCTTTTTTACGATCCATCGCCTTCTGCACCTCAATCGCCTCCCTCCGTTCAGAAAATTTTTCCGTCTTCTTCCTCCTGGAGCTCTCTGTTGACCTAATCCTGAATCGCGATGCTTGCCCTTCATTGTCGCCACCGGGCGTCATCATATTGGGAGGTGCTACAATCATGAGTACTGGGCGAAACTACCAGGACAACTATTCCTCTAGCGAGCGACCGATCTTCAAATCTGGAAATATAATTTTAAGCCGAATAAGTAAATAACAATAAGAAATAAAAAAATAAATAAATAAATAACGACAAATTGAACTAAAATTTTTTAAAGAATCTAAATCCAAACCCCCCAACAACACACAAAAAAAAAAAAAGAAAAGAAAAGAAACCAGGAGAAAGGAAAAAGCCACAAATTATAATGACAAAAGACAATGAAAGAAAAATGGAAAAGCTAAAATAACCCACCGAGGACGGACCCTTTTAGGAATTTTCGCAACCTCCAACGAAGAAATTTTTGTCAGGCTTTGGTTTTTCTGCAGTCCTGTACTAGATTATTATGGGGGGATTAGGGGATGGGAAAAAAGAATAATATTACGGGTCACTTTTTCCTACGTCAAATATTACCAAATATGGTTAAAAAACGCGTATTTTCGCACTGCATTAAATTTGGTTTCAGAGTGATCCTCACAGTCTACAGAGCATTCCCGATTTGTGTAGTTGTGTGTGGTAGTCTGTATTCAAAGATCCCCAGAAGTGTGAACATAGATGGTTGGGCATATGTGGAGATGAAGCACTGGCTTTCGTGGAAGTGGAGACTTTGGTCAGGATCATGCAAGAATATACTCTTAAATGGGATCTTTTGGCCTCGAAACAGGAAAAATATGTTGTGAAAACACTTGCTGGTGTGAACGTATTGACTGTAACGGGGTTGAAAAAATACTGATAGGGAGAACCGCTAAAGCAAAAAAAAAAAGAAGAAGGCTTAGTGCTTGATATGCCTGTATACAGAAACATCATGCTGTTCATGGTAAAAATGGTGAAGAAAAGGAATACGTCCGAGTTCTGTATGTGGCTGCGTATTCGTTGCCAAGAACTAATAGTTGAACCTCTTTATCGATAATATATTTCAACATAAACTGTTTTAGTAAAACACAAGCTGTCAAAAAAAAAGAAAAACAAAGGGATAACAAAAGTGAGTTTCCAGATCCAGTATATGTCCTTCAACTAAACTTAAGTCCCTACACTCACTCACTCACTCGCTTCACTCCTCGCTCAGCTAAAGAATCAGATGATGATCCGTTCAACATATGCTACTATCCTTTCAGCATCTGGCAACAATATATCTATGTGTCTTTGTCATTGATGGGCCTCTCATTGTTGTTGATATCATCTTCCTTAGGTGTTTGAAATTTACAGGATCCATTATACGATGCATAAGAAACTCGATAATATTTCAAAATACCCATAAACTCTTCGACACGTTTAGCCCCTTTGGCATAAATAGAACAACAAGATACACTGTTGTCTGGCGAGTATGGACCCGAGTTGTCTACACGAACGATACCATTACAGCATTCAGGGAGAGCCGAGTACCCGCAGTAGTGGCATGGGGAGGTGAAGAGCGTGATGGCCTGTTCGTCAGTGAGTGTGAAAGCACGTTGAGCACTGCGAGCGTTGCGTTTGCAGTGTGACAACCGTCCCTTTGTCGTGTTGTAGTATCGTTTCTGATTGTACCGACATCGTTGTAGTTTCCATGTCCTCTTTGACTGCGGACTTTGTGCAGTGCATGTTGTCTGTATATAGTCATGATCTGGAATCACAGGTATCACATATGATGATGAACAATGTCCGTTTTGGTGTACATCCTTCTCCGCTTCCAACGCTGCGACATTGGTTGTTGGTTTGGGTGTGGACCATGGTTTGTAAACGATATGGTAATGGTCAAGAATTCGCAAGAACACGTCTAGACGTTTTGACCCTTTCACTCGGTTGCATGGGGAGCAACAAGGAACACAATTGTCTGACGAGTAAGAAGCCGAGTTGTCCACATGGTCAATCCCATTGATGTGAAGAGCGTGATTGCTTGCTCGTCAGTGAGAGTGAACGATTTCTTGCCTGCGCGTGCCTTTCGCTTGTAGTCGTATAAACGATATGATGTCTTGGCCTGATAGCTTTGATTGTATAGACGCCTTTTTTGCAATGTTTCGAGGCTATACTTTCTTTTCTTACGTTCCGTAGTACTCGAAAAACTATAAGTGCTTTAAAAATATATCCCTTAACACGATAATATAGCCACTACAGTTAAAAAAAGTACGTGAATATTCAGCTAGACAACGTTATACAAGAGCATTGCCACCAGCAAGACAAGCTAGCGGAGGTACGCGAAAAGTACGATGATGTTTTCTTAGTGACAAATGACAAAGCTGATACACTCGGCTAGAGGGGAATCATTTATCCATTACAGGACGAACCGTGAACTCGAAACCTTTGAGCATGTTGACTTTTGCTGTCCACCCATGTGACGTTTCTTCAAGTTTTAGTTCAAATTCAAACGATCTCGGAATCTTGGGCATATTGGTTAGTTTATACTTATATCTTCCGCCTAAATGTTTTGTTACTTCAACGTTCACTTTTGCTCTATTCATATTAGAAGGACATTCGTTCGTCTCATTCTCAATCTGAAAGTAGCAAGTGGTCTTCTTGGAGAGAAGAGCCAAGCACCTAGTCAGCTTCCCTCTGTCCCATGAGAGGAAGAGTTTACATCCCGGTCTAGACATATATTCAGTTATAAGACCACGAAGTTTTTGACCACCCTGCAACGCTTCGGGATGTGGCTTTGTTTCAGTGGTGGTGTTGCCTTGTATATTTGGGAGGAGACTCATTTCAGCATTCACAATGTCTTTTATGTCAGAAGACACTGGTTGAGCGGAGCAGATAGACGCTATGAGAAAACTGCATAAAACAACGAGGGCGACTTTTAGTGTCATACTTGAGGTATTCTAATTCTTTTGAGTTAGATTCAAGAAATCTTTAGCTAACAAACTCTGCCAGAATGAGCTTAATGTGTGATTATTTCCGTTCCATTGAATCCCCTTGCTTCTTTTATACCCATTGAGTAGGGACCAAGCTCGGTCGTGAACACCTTCAATTGACATTAGGCATTGCGTTGTTAAGGTGTAGTTATGCTTAACTTATTTTACTTTTTGTTGCTGCTACCCCCTGTTTATTCTTCACACTGTTATTATATTGGGATGTTGCCATGGAAGCTAATTGAAACTAGAATTAGATGACTCCCATGTAAATCAGACGACTTGCCTGCAATGGCTTTTTGGTAATCCCTGGCAGTGGAAAGGAAACCTGAAACTCTTCAGTTGACTTCATGACTTGAAAGATAGTGAATAATGCGGAAGCTAAAAGTGAAGCAAGTTATGCAGCAAAATTACGTTATGCTTCATTGAGGTTTAAAATTTTCTTTTTTCTCAGCATAATGGATGTGAATGGTCAATGGTGTGGAAATTTTCTGTCCATCTTCTGTCTCCACGGGCTTTTTGTTTCCCTCAATCGGTTCTTTAGACTTTCAGAGCCTGCGTGTGGAACGTGGCTTCGTGCTTGCTTCAAATTTCCCAGTGCAAGGAGTTCTAAGAAGGAATACGGTTGTTTGCGAAGACTGCTTTTCTCTATTGTTCTCGAATGCAAAGACACTGGTTGAGCTTCTTCGGCTATGGTGATGAGGGGTAAAAGGTATTTTTCGGGGGCTATGCCAAACAATTCCGCTCCGTATGTCAGTCTCGAGATTAGCAGAGAGTTTTAGGTATGTAGGAAGGCATTTCTGCTTCAGGGCATAGGTGATGAGTTTCATGGTGTCTTTTCCTCTAGTAACATTGAGTGAGATGATTTCACCCCAGTCTAGAGTGTAATGGAAATTAACACCGAGGTACTTGTACTCATCTACTATGGGTACATCCTCCCCATTAACATGTACTGGGGTATGGGCGTTTGGGATTGGTAAGTTAACATCATGTTCTGATCCACCTACAACCATTGTGCAACATTCCTTTGGATTCATGGACATCCCCCAGATGCTGCACCAATCATTAACTTTGTCAAAGCCTGTTTGAAGGGATTCTTGGGTTGACGTTACAATGGCTGAGTCATCTGCAAGTTGGAAGCCTGGGATAGATGTGTCAATATCATTAAACCCTACTGAGTCATGTTCATTCAAGAGAGTGTCTATATAGAGGTTGAAAATGATCGGGGACATAGGGCAACCTTGTCTGACACCTTCCATTTGTTTGAAAAAGTCTTCTGCTTCAGCACCGAGGACTCCGACGAAGGAAGAGTTATACAAATTTTCAATATATTTGAGACATGGGCCGTGTATACCTTTGCTCTTCAATACGTGGTTGATTGCTGAGTGAGGGACCTTATCAAAGGCTTTTTTAAAATCTATAAAGCCTATATACGTTTTCTTTCCTTGCTTCTTTCTCAAAGCTACTGTTTCCCAAAGAGCTGTGCATTGTGCTGCGCATTCCTCTCCCAGTCTAAAGCCAGCTTGGTATTTAGAGAGCCCTCTTTTGAAGTGTGTGAGGAGTCTTCTTGCCACCACAGAGGATATGAGCTTTAGGCCCGAGCTTATTAAGGAGATACCTCGATAATTATTTGTATCGGAAGCTGATCCACTCTTGTATATGGGAACAATAATTGCTCGTTGCCATATTTCTGGTATGATTCCTTTGACGAATATACTACCAGCCCAGAAGACTCCTCTAAGAAGAGCGCATATAAAACTCAAGCTAAGAAAGCGAAAGAACTAATAAGAAAGCATGAGGAAGCCAAATTCCAAAAGGATATTGAAGAAGTTCTTGACCTCTTTGCAAATGTCTCTCGGTACCTTAAAAGGAATAAACTCAAGCAGCGCAAGTTTTTTGTTAAGTATGGAAATTGGTGGTTGTCCCTCTGATTGACTAGTTTGGCCTAGAATTATTTTTTTATTTTTTTCTGAACGCCTTTGTATGTGAAAGGTTAATTAATAAACTGGCCAATCAAAGCACAATAAATCAATACAAGGTGACCAATCACAGGACGAATAAAAATAAAAAAACGAAAAAATAAAAAAAAAAATAATCTCTTTAGAAAAAAAAAAACTTGCGCTGCTTGAGTTTATTCGCATCACATATTTCCCGCCCAACATAATTATTTGTGCTATGGTTACTTTTGAAAACTCGTTTAGACATAGATAGTTAGAGAAGTGACCCTTGTTTGTTTTGGTGGTGCTCTCTTGTTCCTATTTGAATATGATGGACCCCCTTGTTTTGATAGAGGTCATCTCGAGAAAGAGAAGGGGAGAGATGACATGAATGAATAAAGAGACGTTTTGTTGCTAGTAGGAAGAGGATTGGGATTTTTCTGATTGATGTACGATTGCAATAGAGTCAATGATTTAGATTTATTGCTGGTGGAGTACTGTTCTTTCGCCTTCTTGTATGCTCTATGGAACTTATTTTGTCAAGTAATTTTGTTGGCCATCTTTATCACTTTGATCGTTGGAAACTTTAAGAGGTTTTGATAGAAGGAAACCAGGAAGGAAACATCAGTCTGCTTATTAAGCCTGGTTCGTGAAGTCAGTTTAGTTCATTGACTACGAATTGTTTGAGTTTGTAACCTCGAAGAATAACTGATTTTCATTGCCGAAGGTGAATGTTTTGCTGCTTAGCTTAGTGTTTTGTGAGTTCAGCTCGTCTCCGTTCGAGAGGAGCCTCTGATGCTTGAAACACTGTTCAAGAGAAAATGCAATCGTACAGGCATATGCCAAGAGGGAGAGGCTTGTTAAGCAAACAAAAAGGCACCGAAAGTCTGAAGCAAAACAGAATAAGTGAAAAACTTTTCCCAATTGAATGGCATCAAGAAATGTTTCTCGGGCCCGGGAAAATTCCCCTTTTGTTTTACATTCAAATCTAAGGTTCAGCTTACTAAAGCATTGTAATTGATGGAAGTATTTTGCAAAGATTGCTGTGAACCAAAATATCTAAAAACAGGCCTAGCTAGGGGGGACTCTTGGTGATCATGAGTCCTGCAGTAAGGCCAAATTTAACAATACTTCCGTTTATTTTGCGGTGGAGTGTGAGCAGAAACAATTGGAGTCGAGCCCACAGCATCTGGAGGGGAAGCACCAGCAGCGCTAACTTCCACTTAAACTTCCATTCTGTTCCTCATCACAAGCCCGATGGGTGTTAGGCAGAAGCGAAGAGGGCATTTCCCAGGTCTAGACTTTCAACGGAATTAAGGAGGGTGTGATTTTGGAATATTACACTCGTTTTCTATTTATATCTTTATATCCTTCACGCACCTGCCAGACAAGAGTTGCCCCACGAGCTCAAAGATTCTCCGGATAGACAAAAACATTTAGATAAGCTTTTGCCCCGTTCTATATTCTATATTTAACAATTGAGTTAATATTTGTTATATAATACTGTGGAGTATTAAAACTATGATGCAAGACTATAAGGTAGTGTTTTTTTGCCTATACTGTACTTGTTAGGGAACTTAACCTGATTAGGCACATTTGTGGTCAACAGCACCATCACAAGAATCTTTGCATTGCAAAGAAATATTCAAGCAACTATATACAGAATTTGGACACTCCATCATCTTTAAAACGCTCGAAAAAAAAAAAATGCCATGGTATCTATCTGTAGGTGATTTTGGCTTTCACTCTCTTCTTTGAAGAATCAGCAGACTACCGAGCTGGCCCGAGCACTACATAACTTTGTTTCAATGGGTCGAGGGCACTTTTCGCTAGAAAACATACGCCCGCGGACCTTTGGCACACTAGTGCCCACGTATTTTAATACTTAGGGGTGTTGCTAATACTACAGTACTAGCTATGTGCACATGCATAAAACTGCCGGAGAATGTAATCCATTCTTATGCAAGTATTGAACCAGTATCATCTGTGCCCCACACTAAAAAGGAATTGAAGAGCACAAAAACAGAATTGATGGCTTTGCATAGCTCCACTTTTTGTATGGACATTTGCCTTGGCTAAAGATGCGCATGATTATTCTCCACAGTCGACCCTGAACCTTGACCAGTCCAAATAAGGGCAATGTACCTTCTATATATAGTAAAAAAGGCTGCTATACATTTAAAAACTCTTCTGACTTCTGATTGGTTCCCTAGTCTCCCCCACCCCCTTTGATTGGCGGAAAATGCCACTTTTACTGGATTTATACAAGGATCCATATCAAACTCCATTCGGGCAAGACTGGGGTATATTTTATAGTTTTAGCAATTGATTTAGTGAGCACTCATGATACCAAACAAGAAATTAATATCACAATGGGCTATATTTATAAAAAGTAACAGAAACGGTGGTCCTTTAGAATATATATTAAACTTGATCTGCAGCAGCTAATTATATGTTACTGTAGTTATTATCAAAGTATCATTCATGAGCGCAAAATTGATCTAACGATTAATTTTAAGAGGTTTTCGTTCAGAGATAATAATTTGTGTTATGTTTTTGATGAATGGCGAGGATGAATGGTTCAACCGTCTTCGGTCTCTGGTCGGCCACAGCATCATTTTATGGAGGGATTCAGACTTGAGTCCCTGATTCAGAAGTATAAAGTACGTCTAATATAATCATCTGCACGCACGTTTTTTCATTATATAATTAATTTCCAAAATCGGTATTCGGTAATCCTTTATAATCAGCTTATATATATAAGCGTTGGAGAAATAAAAATGGTGGCGCGCGAGAGACGGCCACGGCCCACGAGCCACGGATACGGGATATCCACCGCGTACTTCTCATCGATACCGATGCCTATGTCGAGCTTCTCATAAATTAACCGCCCTTTTTATTTCATATCTTGAAAAAGTAAAGAGTCTGGGTCATGTTATGCGAATAGCACTGCTTGAAGGATCCATTGGTATGCCTAAATTTTCCAAAAACTTAGATTCGTTTTAATATTTTTTAATTTCGTGACCCCATAGAAACGAGTTGGCAACGATATATATATATCATGCATTGCATTTATTTTCTGAATTAGCAAGTAATTTTAAGCTGTTTGTACGTAGTTAACAGTAAGATGGCAATATATCAAATTATGTAACACAAAAGATTAAAAAAAAAGAAATATCCATGCGTTGCAGTTTTTGGCACAAATAAACAGTCAATTTAGAAACAAAAAAATTTCATTCGACGAATTATTCATGTTTTTTTTTTTTTTTTTTTTTTTTTTTTTTTTTTTTAATTTTTTTTTTTTTTTTTTGAATTTCTCAGCTACATATGTGTCTCTTTCAAAAATGTGCGAGACTATGGATAGCTTTAGTTGCAGGAACATAGTTTGATTCGCGGGGACTTTGAGTATAAAAGGAAAAGGCCTTTCGTGTTGGATCCAAACATCCCATCTGGAAAAAATAATTTAAAAGGATAACTCAAAGCGCGAAAGAAAAGAAGTTTTGGTGTATTATTGAAATCATT
>PDIM01010260.1:143626-160434 GCA_002811675.1 Ichthyosporea sp. XGB-2017a | reverse complement strand
ACAAAAAAAAAAAAAAAAAAAAAAAAAAAAAAAAAAAAAAAAAAAAAAAAAAAAAAAAAAAAAAAAAAAAAAAAAAAAAAAAAAAAAAAAAGAGCGCGCAAAAAGAAGAAGGAAGAATTCGAAGAATTATTTGAAGGGCAGAAGGGAAGAAAAGAGAAAATACGTCTCGGGTGGCCTTGCTTTGGTCTAATTTGGCGGGGGAATTATTTTGTGCCAGATTGAGAGCTAAGGTACCGAGAGACTCCTCAGGCCCCAGTCCCCACGCGATTTTATTTTATTTTTTATTTTGTGGTTTTTAGTTTTTAGTTTTTATCGGCAGCGTCTGTTTTTGTTTTTTGTTTTAATTTGTAGTTCTTTGTTCTTTGTATGAAAAAGAAAAGGGTCGGCTGTACTTCAGATATCGTTTTTCGGTTGTTAGTAATTCTTTTGTTTTGTTTTTATTGTTGATTTTGATTTTGATTTTGATTTTTGTTGCTGTTCTTGTTGCCTCCAAAGTTCCGAGGGGTGGATGAAGATGGAGCAATTTTTGGAAAAGACGTTGGAAAAAACGAAAGATGTTCTGGAGGAAAAGGGTGAGACAATTAAAAAGAGATTGACCACTGGAGCGTATGATAACGATGATGTTTGTTTTGTCCGGCATGTGGAATATATGATTGCACTAACTGACGACGGAGTGGGCCGGAATCGCCAGAATCTTCCCAAGTGGAATGATTTGGAAGTTCCGTTGGAGATATTCAAAATAATTAAGCAGATTGCTGACGCTAATTTAAATGTAGAGTTGCTGGAGGTGCCCGAGACCGGAAAGGCTGGTGAAAAGATCGAAGCGAGCTTTAAGTACATGGCAATTGTTAGCGCATCTCATTCACGCTTGACTATCGAGGCGCACAAGGCTTCGTGGGCGGACATCGAGCGTGGTGTGACGTCAACAAACATGTTGGAAGAGCTAAAGAAAAATCCGAATAGCAGTATGGAGTTAAGCTCGGCTGAGAGAATGCGCCTTCTTCGAAACGCAATCAGCAGACCCAGGGCAGAAGGGGGTGCTGGTATTAATGAAAACTCGTCCCCTTTTATTGTAGAAATGTTTCCTTTGCATGATCGAGATTTTAACAAACGATGGATGAAAAAATGGTCAACAAAGTGGTTTCTCAGCGCGAAGGATATTCATGAAATTAAAGACCAATTCGGAGAAAAAGTAGCCTTTTATTTTGCTTATTTGAATTTCTACTTCCTTTGGTTAATGGGCCCTGCAATATTGGGCCTCATTGTATATTTCTTCGGAGATGGAGCATATTCACTGCCATACTCCTTGTTCATTACCATATGGATGCTTCTGTTCCAAAGGTTCTGGGAGCGCCAGGAGAATGAATTGGCTCTCCTTTGGAAGGTCAATGACTATGACAGCAAGGACAAACGTCCTCAGTTTTATGGCGATAGATTGGTCAAGAGTGCTGTTACAGGCGATATGAAGTCCTATTATCCGAGATATAAGCGGTTCTTGAAAAGACTAATACTGTTTCCTATGTTTATAGGATGGATCCTTTTGCTTACGTTTACGATGTCATTTTTCTTCTCATTTGTCTTATTTGCAAAGACCCATTTTACGTGTAGCGATGAAGAAAATTCGGTAAATCCGTTTAGTCTGTACACTACTGCTGCCAAGATCCCATGCACTGTACTTGGGGGATACGTCCCGACGAAAATGCTCGTTCAGAATGGGGCGTTTGTTATGTATGCTATTAACATCGAAGTGCTTAATTTTTTGTATTCCAAGTTTGTTGTGTGGGCCGTTGATTGGCAGAACATCAAAAAGTCGGCAGAGTATGACAGAATTTTGGGGACTGTGACATTTGTGTTTACTTTCTTGAATTCAACTATATCCCTCTTCTTTATCGCCTTTGTTCACATCCCCTTTGGGGAGCTTGCTGGTCAATATACTCGCTGGATTCTGGACACTGTAATGCCTTTTGAGTTAGACTATGTAGAAACAACAGACGATAAAGCAAGGTTTGGTATGCTGCAAACCCAACTGATAGCTTTACTTGTTACGGGACAGGTTATTGGAGCTATAAATGAAACCGTAATTCCGTATTTTGCTCTAAGGGCATCGTATGCAGAGCAGCTAAAAAATGGCATTGCCAGTGTTGTTGCCGCCCCTGCTACCCTGTGGTATAAATTGCGTGTCAAAAGCAAAACCCAGAAACTTTTGGAGAAGAGAGAGCACAAAACCTCAGAGGGGGGTGTGTCGGACGATGATATTTCGAAAATTACACACATGGATGAGGCTGTGGAAGCCGCTATGGTCCAGAAAGAAGTAGATGACAATCGACTTAAGAGAGCCAGGAAACTCTACTTGGAATGTACCTTGCCAACCTATGACACATTTGACGACTACAGTGAAATGATGATTCAACTTTCTTTCACCGCGATGTTTTCGAGCGTATGGACTTTGGGTCCTGTGGCGGCTTTTGTGAACAATTTTTTTGAATTGCGTTCAGATGGATTCAAAGTTTGTTCGAATTCGAAACGTAGTGATCCTAAAAAGACAAAAAGCATTGAAGTGTGGAAGTCTGTACTGGGGGGACTGTCTTTGCTTACTTTTGTAACTAACACCCTTCTGGCCGTTTGTTTGTACGAAGGAACAGTTTACATAAGAATCCCTTACGTTTTTGAAAGGGAATTTGGTGGCGGTGAATTAGAAATCCACGAACTTATGATTGCCGTTGCTGTAGTTGAGCATTTGTTCATAATCGTTCAATTTCTTATCGAAATCTTGATTAAGCCTGTTCCCCGTGCAGTGCGCCAGCATTTGAGACGTGTTGACCACGAGCGTAAATTGGAGCATTTCAAGGCTTTGAAAGAGGTGGATGATTTGCACACGAGCAAAAAGCAACTTTAATTTAATAAACTGATGCATATGCATGGGAAATATCTGGAATATTAATATTTAATTTATTTACAATGACTTTCGCAACATTAAAATTGCTGTTTCCCCTCTCCGATCTACATTGTTTTCTTCTTAAGGTCTGGAAGAGAAAGGGAATGTGGAAGAGAGCATTTCTGAGCCCCCACATTGCCTAATACTTCATTCCTATTATGCCGAAAAGCATAAAGATTGTTTGGAATTCTGAGTCCAAGTTCTCTACTATTGTCACGCATCATTGCAAAATCGTCAAATACGTTCCTTCCTTGGATAAAATTGTTTTGCATTTGAGCGCGAATTTCCGTCATTTCAGGATCAAGCTCAAAAGATCCTAAACTATTCGACTCCCCTGAAGTCGAGGATCCATCCGACGAGCTTTCAGGGTAGGCAGTCTCGACCATATCTTTAAATTCTTCTTCATTGCCATAGAGCTTATTAATCTTTGTTTTGTTCCTCACAAATGGCAAATAGTAAAATAGATTGTAAAACATACCGTACAGTCGTATGACTGTTAAAGTCGGCAATTTGTAAACTAGGGGAAATACCACCCTTACCTCAGGAACTACATGATAGCCAGCGGGGGAAAGAACAAGAAAGTCGAACACAATGTAAACGAAAACTTGAAATGCCCAGGATATTACCAATCCAAGAACAAAAAACATCTTGCTTTCGGACAAAATGAAGAGAATAATACCGTAGATCATCGTAATCCAATCATTAATGATTAGAATAGAGTCATGGATAGCAACTAGTTTGGCAAACAATCCACGCCAATGAAACATTTCTTTCCAATAACAGATCATTTTCACATATTTCCACAAAAACCTTTGACGGGACACATCCCAACCTTTAGCTCTTTGAATAAACAAGCTTGGTTCTCCGCAACTACAAGGCTTTTTTACTTTCAATTTTCTTTTGATAAAGTCTGGAACAATGTCTCTCCAATGTACCCAACATACAGGAACATCTGTTGGGATCAAGATTCTTGACGCTACATCCACTTTGTAGTTTCCAATATGAACTTCTTCTGGGTTTACTACCCAGGACTTTCCAGCCATCTTGTGCAGAAGCAACCCCTGCTGAAGATCATCGCCATGATGCATAGTATCGTGGCGAAATAGAACATCCAAAATATATTCTGTCCTCCAAGTACTGAACGCCCCACTAGCAAAAAGAGCAGTTCCTAACCTTGCTTGTACTATCTTCATATACCCCGCAAGGAGATATTCGAAGTTTTGAAATTGAGGCAAAGCAAACTCTTTGTTGCCAGCACATAGGGCGTAAGCAATACATTTCGTTTGCTCATTCTTGTCAAAAATGTCTTTGATTTCATTTTCGGACCAATTCGGCGGTACCTTCGTGTCGTCATCAATGAGTGTAACAAACTCAATGTTTCTTTCATAATTAAAAATAGAATAACAAGCCGCAAACTGGGCAATAGTTTTACTACCTTGAGGAATATACCCATAATTAACTGGGTGCCCTCTGTATCCAGGGTGGACTTCTCTATACCAATAGCTGACTTCAAAGCAAATTCGCTCTGTTCTGCGCTTTTCTTTCTTCGTTGAGCCGTTGTCAGCTACAAAAATTTGCCAGGGTTCGCAATGAAGCAAAATAACTTCCAGGGTGTTTCGGATCTTTGCAGATGAATTGTGACAGGCGATTACAAATGCATGACATCGCTCAGTATTCAACATCGGTTCCGAGGAAAGAGGAAATTCGGGCATGGCATCGTTCATGTCTATAACTTCATTCTGATTTTCAATCTTGGTGATTTGAGAAGATTCATCATTACCATGAATAGATACCATATCATCATCAGAGCTTTCAATAGGTTCGTTTACAACAGATGGTGTTGGAGAACAATAAATTTCTTCGAAGTGGGAAGGGTCGATGCCATTTATCGTTTCATCCTCAGTCTCTTCTTCCTTCTCAAAAAAGTTTTTGTCAGGTAGAGCTTTGGGCATTCTAATAAATATGGCAAACGAAAGAACCAACAGACCGTCCCAATTTAACGACAACCAATAGAGAGCGTACGCAAAATCAAACTGCTGCCCTGCATCAACAAGAGAATCAATGTAATCTGAAATCATCCGGAAAATATTTGAATAATCACCATCAGCGTAGTACAACATGATTACAATAAAGACCCCAGAGAAAATTATAAAATTAACAACCTGCAAAGACCGAATATTCTCTTCCTTTTTTCCTTTACGAAAGTAATAGCAGAAAAATACTTGGTTTAGTACTGGCCTAAGGAGACCAGCATAAAACAACTGTGAAATGAGGAACAAGACAGATATTAAAGCAAACCATTTGTGAAATTGATATGTAGAGCTTTCCTGAAGCTCTTCGCTCTCACTCGGACATTCACAGTACTGGGACTTTGTTGGGAAGTAATTCCCATTGCTACTTGGGACATAAGTTGACCCAATGTTATTACGAACATGGTCAAAGAAGTCAGCAATCTTATACGCACCGGCTTTAAACCTCTCACAGTGACAGGACTCCAACCAGTCCTCCCATTCGTATTTGTATGGTTCCGCTGAATTAATCTCATCCAAAAACGTAGGCTGTATATGCAGCCCAGTAGAACGCTCACTTTTTGACACAGTTTCCCTGTTAATATCCGACAGACGGAATGTCGAATGTGTGCTTGGATCCCCAAAACCGATCAACATCCATGGGATACGCATTTCGAGGGTTGTTCCAGTGGCTTTGAACATTGAAAGATTATCAAAATCGTCTTTCTCAGGATGTGAAGAACCTTCGATCAAGTCACTGGCGTTGAAAATCGAGTGAGGTATATAATTTGAAAAAGAAGAATTAAACCTTGGGACTTCTGTTGGAATTTTAGTTAGGAGCCTCCATTTGACAAAACGCCCAGAAAATGAGTCATCTACTGGGAATTCGTCATGGTCGTACCCTTCTAGCCATTCACCATACAGTCTGGTATACATATCATTTGCAATTGACGAATAAACTGTTGCGGTACCGTTGTAATACTTGATCAAATAATCAACAGGCCTCTTAAACTTGACCTGCGAAAGTTCGCTCTTGTAACTTCCCCCTTTAATCGAATCAATGCCAATCCAAAATTCAGAAGCTTCATTCCAAGGCTTTTTGCTTTCTGCGAGCAAATAGAAATATTCTGCATCATGAGTCACTGAAAACTGCCTAAGCTCCTCATAGTTGCCCACCACGTTCGGAATGTCAGACCAATCTGATGCGTCAGCATCTACATAAACGGGCCTGGTAGGCTCGACAGCAATTAATCCAAAATATTGCTCACAGCTAAGTGGGTTCATCCATGTCTTTCTATTAGTATCAATGAGCAGCACGTTCCACGATTTCTTAAACCATTCATCGAACAATTCAAAGAGCATGACGCCGTTAATATTCAAACGTTTCATCTCCAAGAGCACTTCCTCGAGCATAATTCCTTGGTCTTGTTCACTAATATGCCCATGATCTCTATTTTTATACCCATCGTGAGCGGAGCCGAACGATGTAGGCAACCCCACTTCAGTTATAAGCAGAGGAAAGCCTTTTGAAAAAATTCTAAGCCGGTGCAAGTATGCAAAATAAGGATCTTCGTCCTTAACACCATTAACTACGCTGGGTGGGATAAAGTAGTCTTTAAACTTGTAATGGAGGAAATCAGGTGAATACGGATACGCATGGAAATTGATAAAATATCCCGATTTCCATTCACTTGTAGTATCAATGTGTGAAGCATCGACGGACATCCAGTCTTCCTCGGAAATATCAAATCTCGGCTCTAGAGGCTGATTTAAGGGATCGGTAGTCACCCAATTCGTAAACGTCAATGGCCTTTCCCATCCAAAAGATGCGTCTTGAAGAGCTACTTCATTAAGCATTTCAGCAATCCAATTCTCAAAAGGTGAGGCGTTAGCATTACTTTGAACATACTTTCCAACGAAAGGCTTCATTCCGACATGTGCTGAGTTTGTAACATTAACAGCAAAAGGATACCATTCGGTTCCCATTACCCATCCAATAACATAAGGAGCAATAGACACGGAAAACTCTCCTTGTTTGGTATAAGTGTACCGAAGAGTTCCGGCGCCATGAACAGCACTCACACAACGAAAAATATTGTCTTTCATTATGTCCACAATTTCTGTTTCAAAAGCATCTGATCCTCTTCCTTCTTCACCGCTCAACTCTTCTTCCGGCGACCATATTCCATGAAGAACAAATATAGGGTCGTTGGGATTCTGTTGGTTATACTCATACAGGGCTTCGTAAAATGACGGGGGCAAAATAGTGTAGATACGGGCCACGTTAGAGTTAAGCTGCTTCATATAACTAAAGTAGCGCATATAATCATCAAATGTCAACGGCAGCTCTCCTGGATCATACCCGGGCTTTGCACCACCCAAATTCATACCCGCCATAAAGCCAAACTTTTTAAAAAGTCCACTTTGAGAAGCCGAGCCTCCATATGTGCCAGAGGTAACTCCAGAAAAGCTTATGGTTTTAGGAACGTAAAACTCTTCTCCGTCCACTGCTGCAGCTATTTTAAGTGTTGATGAGTCTGCACGACGAGTCCACGTTTTCCCTTTCACATTCCAAGAAGGAATCCTCAACGTTCCTTCTTGTGCTACAAAAACCCCACATACACCAAAAAATAAAACAAATAGCAATGCATACTTTGCATACCCTTGGAAGGATTTTCCAAAAATATTAAAACTGGAAAACATTTCCATCTAGAAAGTAGAAAAGATCAGCACCCGCAGAACAAACACTCCCAGCCACCCTTCATCAAAGCACCAAACGCCAAACAAACCACAGGATAGATAATCCGACAGCTACCACTACACTGACGAACACAAAAACAAAATAAAGACTCACTCCAAAAAGATAATATCAGAGATCAACACAATGCAATCACAAAAGAAAAGGAAAGGAGGTGAGATTCTGCGAGTAAATGTTTTTAACTAATCCAAACAAACTGAATTAGTAATGCTGGAGAAAGAAGAGAAGACGGGGTCTTTGCACATTCTCAAGACATTCAAGGTAGTGCATACCATTGGTCAATCACCCACGAGCCACCCTTTGGTCCTCTTCCCTCTCCCTCTTCCTCTCTAGTTAGTAAGAGGTCCCAAAATAGTAAGGGGACCCTCCACCCAATTCCGGGGATTCTCTCTGCACCACCATCCACGTTATTTGAAATAGCGGGGCCCGTCCCTCACTTGCTGGCTGCATCCCCATTGAAAATATGTTTGTTGTATTTATTACCGTGCACCATCGCGGGTCATAGGAAATATGTGTGATAGGGTCTCTGAAGCTGCAGGTGTTACAATACAGTGTCCCTGCCACTCTAGAGAGCTCTAGCATATTTTGCAGGTCTGGGTCTCGGTATGTGACCCAAAAACAAAAATTAAAAGAGCTATATGTTATTATTATGGTGAACCAAAAAACTCAAAGGGGAAAAAAAATAAAAGCGAACAGGAATTTTGAATTTTCCACCATATTGAAGAAAAGCCAAAATATTATGGGCCCCGATCCAAAAGTGATTGCGCGAGGAGGAGAAGAATTACTCAAGGATGGAAGAAAAACCAGCTAAAAGGGGACCTGCATTGTGAAATAGTGAATGAAACACATCCCAAGTCCATCTTGAAATTCATGATTCATTACAAGTACCGTACTACTGCAGCTACATAATTGATGTGCTTTCTAACCTACACCCAGCTGCTGCATACCTGCGCATCCTCCTCATCAGCTGTTTGTGGCTAAATTAACCGCGGAGTGCAGGTCACAGCTGCAGTCTGCAGGCCGCAGTGGTGAAAGAAAGTTATATTCGTGCCGAGGACCGACTAGGTCGATAATTGTGCTGCCACCAAGTCCCAAGTCCCTCATCACCTCACTGCTGCAATAGGCACCTAAGCTCTGCACATGTACACGCTGTGTGAGAAATGTTTATTGGCCAGCGGTTTTTTTTTCTTTTTTGGTCTTCAAGTGTGAAATCCAGGACGCCATGCACTAAGTTCCAGCTGGAGACTTATGAGGGTCAGAGGAATGGTGCGGGGTGCCGGGTGGGGCTACTCTTCTGCACCCACTCGTTCAGAGTACTCCTCCAGATTCAGCAAGATAACAGATGGCAGGCCCCCAGGTAGCAGCTGAAGAGTCTTAAATTCCAAATAAGGTTAAGGTATTTGCGACGAGTAGCTTAATTCGTGGGATGGGCGCATAAGCTATGCACGTCAAACAGATAGCAAAGCTTCTGTGGTCGCAAGCACTGCATGTTTTGCATACCAAACGATCCTATTGCAAACCGGATCACGAATATTTTCACTTCCCAGTGCTCCGTTTGTATTGCTGGATGCACATCTGTTCAAAGAAGTTGAGGAATGTGTGAACCATCACGTAAGCCCTCTATGTGCGTTCCGATGTAGTACTACGGGATACATCTCTTATCTCTTATCCTGCTCAAAACACAACAGCTGAAATAATACAAATTTCACATCTGCGCGTCTGCCCTCATTCAATGGTCTAAATATCTATAATGAATGTTCTGGTATGTGTCTGGAGTGTGTCCAAAGTGTGAATGAAGGTACCAAGCAGCAAAGAGAAATTGTATTATGTAACTGGAATGGAAGTCTGGCTTCTCTTTGTGCTTAGTGAGCTTATTAAGTTTTATTTATTAGCCGCCTACAACTTGGGCCTTCCGAACTTCTTTAGCGGGCAAAGGAACCTCGTTTTAACATAACAACAGAGGGAAGTGTGTCCTTTGGAAGGGTGAAAGATAGAGAGGGGGGGGGCAGTTAGCAATGGCGCAGTCTAACAACCGTTCAAAAACTCAAAATACATAGCACACCCCCTCAATTTTATTCCTTGTCCCCCTCTCCATAGCGTTTTTGTGGGGTTTTTTGTTTTTTTTGTTTGGTACTTTGGTTGCTCTGTTGTCTTTTTGCTTTTCTTGCGTGGGTGGGGAGTTGCAGTTTATGATTTCAGACTTGGCTTAATGAGTGCGAGGAAGGACGGTAGTTGAATAATGGTTTTGTGTCATTGTTGTGGAAGTGGAGATCTTTTGTCTGAGGAATATTGCGGAAGGGCTTTTAGAGTCCGATATTGCAGTGGGAATCCGTACTGCCCAAGTTATTGTATGGAGGGAAGGAGGGTCGCTTTGAGGTTCCCAATAACTGAAAAGGATCACGAGGCTTTGTGTGAGATTCACAATGAGGCAGATACAATGGAATACCTGCATTTTCTTGTGGGCATGTCCAAGGAACAGTTTCGCGAAAGGCTTGATGTAATTCTGAAAGCTTGCTCTGATGCACGTGAAATGTGTTTTCACATCTTCGCTTTCGGCGACGATTCCTCTTTCGATGCATCGCCTTCGGATTGGAATGGTGAAATCTGGGGCTCTGTTGGGGTAAAGTATATGACCGTAGAAGATGGTATGGTTGAAGGATGGCTTGGGATAGTATTGAGTTCCCGGGTATGGGGCAAAGAGTACGGGTTGGAGGCTCTTTTCTTAACCATGTTTTACGCTTTTGAAATTGCTAAGGTACATAAACTTCGAATGGGAACGAATGAAAATAACATGCGGATGAGAGGGTTTTTTGAGAAATATGGGATGGAATTTAATGGAACTAGTTTGCTAGATGAGGCCATTCACAAGGACCAGAACTTAAGCTACAACTACTCTCTCAACAAAGATAGGTGGCCTTTGGTGAACCAAAAGTTGCAATCAAGGCTTTATGATAATGCAATAAAATCTTAAGACACTTTAGTGTATTAATTAATAGTTTATTTGTAAATTAGTTGCTATACATGTAAGTACAGTTTTGGTATTCGTTCTCGGAAACGTCCCTTGACAGCGATGGAGACAAAGTAAGGTTTGGCATTGAAGTGTTCAAGCTACCTTTGCGGATAGCCTTTATACTCGACTCACTCGTTGGATTTGAAACTGTTGTAACGTCTAAAACAGCGCAGGATTTGCCTTTGCTTTTGCTTACCATCATCGCATCAGTATCATCCATATGACCAATTATTGTCTGCCCACCGTTGTGCCCACGATTTCGGGTGTGGGCCAAGTCCTTATAAATGACAAATGCGAGTTCCAATTCCCGCTGAATATTTTGCCTTCGGAGGGACGCCAATTCAGACAGACCCTCGGTAGGGTAAGCCCTGTGAGCAGAACCATTACCATCATCAGGACAATATGCTTTTTCAACCATATCTTTGAATTCATTTTCTTTATCTTCTTCCAAGCGCCTGTTTACTTTAGTCCTATTTCGCACGCAAGGTGTATAATATAAGATGTTATAAAACATGGCATAAACTCTCAGAACGAGAAGAACAGGAAGTTTGTAAACAACTGGGAAAATGATTCGAACTTCAGGGGCCACACCTTCTCCTAGAGGAGTCAAAATTAGCCAGTTAAAGACTATGTACACTAATGTTTGAAATGACCAGGCAATCAGCAAACCAATGAAGAAAAATATCTTATTCGCCGCCATAACATAGAGTACAATACCATAAATAATAGTTACCCAGTCGTTAATGATTAATATCGCATCGTGAAGTGAGACAAGACGGGCGAAAAAACCTCTCCATGTCAGTAGGCCTTGGTAACTGAAAATTAGCTTAATGTATTTCCACAGAAAGCGCTGACGAGATACATCCCATCCTTTTGCCCTCTGAAGAAAAAGGCTAGGCTCTCCGCAAGAGCAGGCAGATCCACTTACATACTTTTGCAAAAACCATGGCACAATATCTCTCAAATGAAGCCAGCATACAGGGACATCTGTTGGTACAAGGATAGAACCGGCGGCCTCAACCTTATAGTTGCCTTTATGCACTTCACTCGGGTTCAAGATCCATTTCTTTCCTTTCAACCTATGCAAAATAAGGCCTTGCTGCAAATCGTCACCGTGATGCATGGTATCATGGCGAAATAAAATATCAACAATATAGTCGACCTTCCATGTCGAAAATGCCCCGCTGGCAAACAGAACAGTTCCAAGTTTTGCCTGAACAACCTTCATGTACCCAGCTAACAGGTATTCAAAATTCTGTAGAAGAGGGAGCAAATGCTTGCTTGTATTCCCAGCACAAAGTGGATAGGCCAAACATTTGACACTGGGATCCTTGTCAAAGTAAGTGCGAACTTCGTCGACATTCCAATAACTTGGTACAACGGTATCATCATCAATCAAGGTAACGTATTCTATATTCGCATAGTCAAAGTTTCGCATCGAGTACACCGTGGCAAACTGAGCAATTGTTTTGTTGCCCTCCCTTATAGAACCAAAATTAATAGGAGGCCCCTCGTACCCAGGATTAGAATCGGCATAGGCAACACTGAGATCAAGACAGATCTTTTCCGTCTTTTCAATTTCTGCTTCAGAAGAACCATTGTCAGCAACAAATATTTGCCAAGGCTCACAAATATCCAAAATTTTCACTGCAGTATTATAAATTTTTGCTGAACTATTATGGCAAGCGATAACAAACGCGTGTGCATGACGGCGATTTTCAGAGTTGCTAACTTCTACTTCTATTCCTTCCAAGACAGGAGTTTTAGAGCAGTTACGGCTTTGAGGAGGGGACAAAACTGAAGAGTTTTTTCTTGACATGACAGGGGACATAATTCTACTGCCAGGACAATTGGGAGACATCACACCGCCACTCATAGGCGTGTTGATGCCTGTGTTATTACCGCTGCCATGGAGTAACATTTCACGATCGTGGATGGCAGACTGGTCAAAACTAAAATCTAGCGTCATTTCACTGTCATCAAAAGACATGTCCAGGTCTTTCTCTTTCTTTCTTCCGGGCCATTTAATTAGTAAAGAAAAGCACAAAACAAGCAGACCATCCCAAATAAGAGACAAAAGGTATATCATATACGCAATGTCAAATGATTCATCTTCGCCAATATTCTCCTGGAAAAAGTCAGAAACCATAGTCCACATAGAATCATGATCATCAGCAACATAAAATCCTATTATGACAGACATGAACATCACAAACAAGAAGCAGCACATAGTCTGCAAAGCTTTGGACGACTTGCTTGTGCGCTTCTTGAAATAATAACAATATAGCAGTTGAGATGCCAAAGGGCGAGCAATACCTGCGTAGAACAGCTGGGCCATCAAAAATACAAATGAACCCATTGCAAAGTAACCGTGGATCTCCGATGTTTTACTTAAAGTACGAGTCTCTGTGGTAGCTTCTCCTAGGCACTCGCAAAACCTGCTATTGCCGACAGGTTCTGAGGCAGTGCTAAATGCGTACGGATCATTTGGCGAAGTTCTCAGATGTTCATATATACTACGAACGTGGCTTGTTCCTTTTTTCCATCTTTCACAATAACAATTTCCTCGCCAGGAATCAAAGCTATAAGACACAGGTGATATTCTCTCTCTTGGAAACTCATCGTTCATAAGCACTTGCATCGTAATAGTATCTTGATATACATCATTCACTGTAGTATTTCTTCGAATGTTCGTAAGTAAAAAGGCGGTGTTTGTACTTGGGTCTGAAAACCCTATCAGAGACCAAGGTACTCTGATTTCAAGAGCAGAACTCGAATTAAACCAAGATGCCAGGTTATCGAAATCAGTAGAACTAGGATCGGTATTTCCTCTGATAAAATCTGCGGCTTCAAAGTTATCATGGTCAAGGCTGACTGGGTTCGAACTATTGAAGCGCGGGACAATGGTTGGAACTTTAGTAAGCAATCTCCATTTAGCATATCTACCCGTGGAGGAATCATCTATACGATATTTGTCATGGTCAAAGCCCTCTAGCCATTCCCCAAACTTACGGGTGTACGGATCAGAAGCGATATTGGCATACATTGTCACAGTACCGCCCTTGTACTCAAGGATAAAATCAGTAGAAATGTCAAATGGAAGCTCAGCCACATTGGAAACTGCAGCACCACCGGGGACCGTATCAAATCCAATCCAGAATGTATCATCAGGTGTTAAGTCTCGTAAAGCTTGTACAAGCAAAAACACGTATTCTTGATTATGTGTAACAGCAAATCTCCTTAGAGCATTTGTATCCTGCGGTTCAAGTAGATTTCTTGAGCTACTCCAATCATCAAGCGAACCGTCCAGCAAAATAGAATATTCTGGTTCAACTGATATGAACCCAAAGTACTGTTCACAACTTAAGGAATTCTTCCAGTTCTTTCTGTTGAAATCAATGTCCATTATATTCCACGACTTTTTGAACCACTCATCGAGAAGCGCGAACAACATCACGCCTTTAATTCCGATTGAATTCATAAAGTGCACGGTTTCCTCCAGAAGCTTCCCTTGATCAACCTCATGAACATGCCCATGGTGCCTTCCCTTGTTGTCCCAATGCGCAGAGCCTTGTGATGTAGGTAGTCCCACTTCTGTAATCAGCAGCGGAAACCCTGCAGTGTACTTTCGTATTCTTTCCAAAAAGGCAAAATAAGGATCTTGGTCTAACCGTACACCTTGAAGGTCACTGTCTACAAGGGCCTTGGCTTGAGCGTCATCAACATTCCACCCAAAGTCAGAAAATTTGTAGTTCAAGTAATCGGGGGAATATGGATAAGAATGAAAATTGATAAAATACCCCGCTACCCAAGAAGACTTTGGCCTGATGTGGGTGGGATCTACCGATTGCCAATCTTCTTCACTCTCCGGAAACAAAGGCTCCAAGGGCTGCCACAGGGGTTCGGTTGTCATCCAATTGGTAAATGTCACCGGGTGCTGATATCCATAAGCAGAATCCCTTTCAGCAGTATAATCTAGCATAATCGCTATCCACTTCTCGAATCTTGTTGCGGTGGCGGTGGGCTCAAAGTATTTATATTTTGATGCATACTGGGAAATTTTAACATCCCCATAAGTCTCACTATTGGTTATATTCACCATGTAAGGGTACCACTCAGTACCAACAACAAAACCCGCTACATAGTCAGCAATATTGTAAGAATATGTACCAAATTTTGAACTAGTATACTTCAGCTCTTCCCCAGCTCCATGAATAGCTGCTACACATCTATAGATGTTGTCCTCCATGATGTCCACTATCTCTTCCTCAAACGCATTACGTCCATCTCCATCTTCACCACTTAATTCTTCTTCAGGGGTCCACACCCCTTGCAGGACATATATTGGATCATTTGGGGACATTTGTGTATTGTACTCTAGAACAGCAGAGTAAAAGTCAGGAGGTAAAATGGTATATACACGCACTACATTAGACTTCAACTTCTGTATATACGTGAAATAGCGTAAATAGTCCTCCTTTGTAACTGGCAATTCACCAGGGTCATATCCTGGCTTAGAACCTCCAAGATTCATTCCGGCCATAAATCCAAACGGGATGTATGTATTGTCCGCCCCTTGTTTTTGCAAAAAGTCCTCACCCACCACTTTCATTGGAATCTTTTGCGCAGACACACCGCATATCCCGGCCAGTACCAAGGAGAATACTACAAAGATTCTAAAGCTCATCTCTATCCAGTACTACGATTTCAAGAATACAATGAACTGTACTTCGCTTCAGTATAATCTTCCTAGCCCTCTTTAAAAACTGTTTGCTGGGATCCAACACACAGCTAATCTCCAAATCCACAACAAAATCGAATCCAATTCCTAATAAATTCCAAATGCTTAATTGCAAATGCAAATTTCAGCCGAGTGTACAACAGCCGTACGTCCTCGTCCCAGGTCCCCTCCAACTTGCTTGTGGTGAAAGTTTCCCAATATACCAGGACTCCCGCATCATACAAAGCAACTATTCATGGAATGAGCGAAAGCAGTCTCAGCCCTGCTTCATATTAATGCGTGAAAGTAGAATCAGCCATTTCGCTGCACCAATCATTATAGGCTCAAGGTACAGCCGCAAGCACTGAGGAGTGACTACTGGAGATCGGACCTGGACCCAACTGCAACTCTTTCCCCGGATGCAATATGCATGTGGGGGGTCACTGAGTCACCATGCATGAAGCTGGAATGGAAGAGGGACTTGACGTCAAGGATCGAGGGGATGATTATCTAGTACACTGTGAACCAATAGAATTTTTATTATTATTTGGTAAATATTGGTTCACACCCCAGCTGGACTCGATCCATGACCTGCGGGCCAAGGGAGGGGATCCCCGCTAAATCAACGCACATTCCACGGCCTGATGATTAATGAGACAGTGATGTTGCTTTTTACTATTATTTTACTATTTCTTGGGCGGTGTTTCATCCATCTTGTGGCGAGGAGGAGGGGGACTTACATAGAACACATGGGGGGGACTTTTCTGTTGTTGTTGTTATTCTTGTTGCAGGTGCGCCTGTGTTTATTTTTTCTTTCCACACTGCTTGTTTGTTATTTGAAATTTTGAATTGGAATTGGAATGTTTTCTTTTCTTTTTTTTTTTTTTTTTTTTTTTTTTTTTTTTTTTTTTTTTTTTTTTTTGTTTTGTTTTTTTTTTTTTTTTTTTTTTTTTTTTTTTCTTTTTTTCTTTTTTTTCGCCTCTCATTTTCCCATTCTGCACATATCACACTTTAATTCTTTTGCAATTTGCCACACGGGTCCATAGAGAAAGAGAAAAGGACACAGAAAGAGGGACGAAAGGGTTTTAACCCTGACGTGCATTGCCTTAGCTATCTGCACAAATTCCAAAGCTACCTGAAGCCGTGAACCAAAACCTCGCACGCCGAATCTCCCCTGCTTTCTCCTCGACGCTGATTAGACGCTGAGCTTTTGATTTATCTTTTGATTGGAGACATTGCTCTCGTGGATTAGACTATTTTAATTGGGTCAATTGGAGGATTGGCTTTGTTTCTTTTTTTTTTTTTGGTTGATCCGTGCTTGGGGCCTAGGAATCTGTCGATTTTTTTTTTTTTTTAGTTTCCTTTTTTTTTTTTTT
>PDIM01010260.1:108377-142758 GCA_002811675.1 Ichthyosporea sp. XGB-2017a | reverse complement strand
TTGGGTCAATTGGAGGATTGGCTTTGTTTCTTTTTTTTTTTTTGGTTGATCCGTGCTTGGGGCCTAGGAATCTGTCGATTTTTTTGTTTTTATAGTTTCCTTTTTTTGTGTTTTTGTGCTAAAGTGGAGAGTCACTTTTTCTTCTGAGTATGATGGGATGCAATGGTCGCACTAGGTGCAGGCCTGAGCATGTGTTTCTATTGATCGTGACAATGGGGTTTTGTCTTGTACAAGTGCCAACCTTAACCGATGCTGTAGAGATGCACTCGCGTGTGTTGGGGGAAAAGTTCCAGTTTAAGTTTGATGGTGCAAACTTCGAGGACTTTGGCTTTATGGCCGGTGTAAATATTGGCGCGTCATTACCAGGCTATGATCCTGGTGAACTGCCTCTGACGTTTGAAGACTACTATCGATATCTTGGATACTGTATTGAGCTGAATATCAACGTCATACGAGTCTACACCATATTGCCGCCTTCATTTTACGAGGCGGTGTACAAGCTAAATGAAGCTGTGCCTTCTTCACAAAGAGTGTATGTCCTTCATGGAATATGGTCTGCTGAAGAAGAAATGAACGGAGTAGATGGTGATGGTTTGGATATGTATGACAGCACTATTGTCAGTGTGCAAAAATCGTACATAACAAAGGTTGTGAAAGGCATTTCTGGTGTAGGAGATACAGTTGCGTATTCCAAAGAAAAATCTGGGGTATATAATTACCCCATCCACAAGTATGTTCTCGGTTATCTCATGGGCATTGAATGGTACCCCTTTGCTGTAAACCAAACAGATGCTTTAAACAAAGGGAAAGCCCCCTTTTCTGGAAAATATATTAAAGCTACGAGCAACGCATCTCCGTTTGAGAGCTGGTTGGCAGAAATGCTAGAGTTTTTATGTAGTGAGAACGTAAGGTATGGATGGCAGCACCCAGTGTCTTTTACCAACTGGATTACCACGGACCCTATATTTTCCCCACTTGAGCCCAGATATCCCGACTCGGAAGAAGATTGGATCACTGTAGACCCAATGCACATAACTCCCACTTCTGCGTGGCAGGCAGGCTATTTTGTGAATCAGCATGCATATCCGTATTCTCCAGATTTCCTGCTTTACGAATATCAAAACTTCAATTATACGGCGGATTTGTTTGATGGGCTTTCTGGAATTAGAGACCCATTTTATCTCTATCTTGCCCGACTAAAGCTTCAATCATCGGGAGTACCTTTCATAGTTTCTGAAGTTGGGCTGCCCACCTCTGTAGGTACATCACATCCTTCTTACCATGGGGTGCCGGATAGAGGTCATGGGCGAATTCGTGAAGATGTTATGAGCCAACACATGGAAGATATTATTGCTGTTACGCATGGTTTGGGGATTCAAGGAATAATGATTTTTGAATTGTTAGACGAATGGTTTAAAAGATCCTGGAATACCATAATAATGGACCGTGAAAGAAAGAATTGGCATAATCCAATGAGTTCCGAACAATGGTTCGGCCTGGTTGCAACCGAGTCTATGCAGAGAATCACCATTGATGGGTTAAAAAATGACTGGGATAGTGATGACTTAAACCCTGTTGTGTTCGAAAATAACCCCCCAGATGAACAAACATTGAGGGTGGGATCCAGCTTCAGCTCTCCTTTCGGTAAAGTAGCCTGTTATCATGACGAAACCTTCTTCTATATGACCGTTTCCAAAAGAGATGGGAGTGCATGGAGCCAAAATGATGTTATGCACATTGGTTTTGACACCGTTCCTGGGAAGGGCAATTACCTTGCCAACCATGTCCCATTCAGTTTCGAAAGAAGTGTGGATTACATAATGACATTTTCTAGAAATGAAAATCTTACAGTTTATGCCAATAGGCAAGTGGATCGGTATATGAGACGATATGGAAGCTGGCTTGAAGGTTGGGATAGATGGGCAACTCCTGTGGCTGAAGTGGATGAGCGAAGATTTGAGCCTGTTACACTGTTGACAAAGTTTCCTACATATGTTCCACTAGGTATCAAGAACCAAGATGACCCTGCCCCATACTCTTATGAAACTGCGTCTGATGTAGTTCTTATGGAACGAGGAAAATATGTTGCTGGGTTTCTTGACCGAGGGACAAATGATCTAAAGAGCGAAAACTTTGATAACAGGGCCTCTTGGGAAGCCAAAGACGATTTACTCGAAGTACGAATACCATGGATGTTACTTGGCTATTCCAACCCTGCTTCAAAAGAAGTGTTTTATACCGATGATTACGACCGAAACAGTACAACAAAGTATGTGAAATCCTCTGGAATACATTTTCAAATGTTTTTAGAGGGAACATTTTCTTTGGAAACACCGGTGTATCATTACAACTGGGGTGAATGGTCTGGTGCGTGTTATTGTGAAAGGTTCAAGAAAGGTGTTCAACGCATTGCTGATATTTACGATTTTACGAGGAACAATATGCCAGGATCTTCAGTATCATACTCATCGCCAGCAACTGTTTCAGACATGAGAGATATTGATTTTTGTGCGTGCTCAAAAGTGATCGAAGACCCAACTGATCATTCTTTTGTGGAACAATCTAGTCTATCTGTCTTTAACACTTACCTCGCACTTTTCGCACTGTTTTTCCTCATGTCTCAACTTTTTTATGCCGGATTTTTAAGGCCGTTGTTGTCCCACTTGCTATATTGCTACTCCTGTGCCGGTTTCACGAAGAGAAACTCTTCAAAGCAGTTGCAGGCAGTTGCTTTTATCCTGTTCTCTGTCTTTTTCACTGTAATAATGGTATATTATTCATTTGGGGATTACAGTAACCCATATATTATGGTCAAACAGTATATTGAATCTATAGCTGCCAACAATGACGGACTTAGTCTTGGTTATATGCTGTACTTTTTGTCTTTAAACTGGGACGGTTTCTTAGTTCTCTTGTTTATATTTTGGGTAAAATTCCCGAAGCCGAATAGTGAGGTGGATGATGCAGGGCTTTCAGATGCAGAGCTGGACCTGACTGTTACGACCGCCCCACTGGGACAAACATTTACGGACGCTGGTAGCATGAGGTCATTCCCGGCCTCAGGCTTCAACAGTCAAAGTAAGGTATTTGGTGCTCCTTCAGCTTCCTTAGCGACTTCGCCTAGAGGATCATCAAAGCCATCATCCACTCTTATGAGTCCCGTGGGGTCGCATAGAGGCAGCATGTTGTCGAGGAACACAAGCTTTGCTAATTCCGCTGTAGATGCCTCGTTTGTAAGTGGAATTAACTCTAGCAACCCAAGATATGGCGGAAGATATTCATCTGCAGGGGACACCTCGTTCATAAGTGGGCGCGCATTAGATAGATCTTTTGTACCCATTGACGAAGCTGATGAGAGTTTTAATATGCAGGACTACACAATTGCTAGATTAAACCAAAGCGGTCATGGAAGAGCTGATGTTATGAACGATGATCCTGTTGAACATTGCGATGAAAATGACGTATCCTTTGAAAGTGTAGAAACGCACACCAAGAGACGTGTGACTGCGGCTGATATTGCATACGGTGATGGTGGAATAGGAGCTGGTAATTTCTTGAAATTTGGTGAATTTGAAAAGAAAAACATTGATGGAATAGAGCAAGAAGGTAGTCATGCATTCGTTATAGCCTGTCATAACAGTTCTTCGAAAATCAAGAAAACAATTGAGCATATTCTGACAAAGGCAGAGCCATGGCAGATTTTTGTTGCTGATAATGGATCAACGGTAAAGGAAGTAAATCTAACTGAGAGGGCTTGTATGCAGGTATCTCGCGAGTATTCAAGAAACCATCCGTCGTACAGAGGACCAAATGTAAACTTTGGCACTCTTATTGAAGGATCCAAAAGCGTCGCACAGTTTGCCACAGTTTACAATCTTCGAAACTATGAGAAAAAAATTGATTATGTCACCCTGATAGACGACGACACAATTGTTCCTAGAAATTGGACTGAAGAGGTGGTTGTAAAATATTTCACAGATGATGAAGATGTGCAGTGCCTTGCGTATCCGTTGTGCTCTGCGAACAAGAGATATCACCCATTACCTTTACTGCAAAACTTTGAGTATTTTTTGGCTGGATATATGAAGCTTGTTCAGGCTAGGCTGGGCACTGCTCTGTTTGCTTCCGGTGCTTTTAGCACTTGGAGAGTTGATACCATTGTTGATATTCTTTTCAGACACGATACTATGCACCATGGAGATGATTTGCAACAAGGATTGATTCTTCACAGCTTAGCCAACAAACCTTGGATATTGCATCCAGAGAGAAAGCATGGGACCTCTTACAAAGTTGCTGTGGCCGGTGATATTGTTGTCGGCACTGATGTTCCTGTCTGTTGGGTTCACTTTCAAGATGTCGTGCCAAATTTCATTATGAGGCACTGGAAGTGGCTGAGATCTGTCGAAAAATGCAACTGTGGGGAGCCTTCTTTATTTGTGCAAAGAGCTAAAGGGTGGGACGTTTCTCGTCAAAGATTCTTGTGGAAATATGTGAAAATGATTTGCCGATTTAATGCCATACGGCATTGGCGCGCCTTTTTTGCTCGACTCATTGCCCTTCATGATGCAGCTTTGATAATCAATGATTGGGTTGTGATGCTATATGGGCTTTATCTCATTATCACTTCAGAGAACAAACAGTTCTTCGTTTTGGGGCTCCTTGTTGCTTGGGCGTTCCATACGCTTATATACATCCTGTTTGATTATTTTGTACTTTCCCCTGCGGGATACTCTGTACCACCAGAAGTGCGAGTTGTTTTCCCCACTATTTACAAGCTTCCCACCCTGATGATATTGAGGTTTTATGGGATGTTATACAACCTTCTCTACTATTTGCCGTGCGTTAGAAACAAGAAGAGAGTAAATGATCGTTTTAACGAGACCGTTCAATTCAAAGCCATGGTTGACAACGTTTACATTGAAAATGATCCCGAGGCAAATAGAAAAGATAGCTATCCACAAAATGACCTTGACAGCCTTGCAGTTTTGCGAAGAGAAAATGTGCAGCGGGAGCTTTTATTGGCTCGAAATATCTACAAAGAAATTCGGGTTCGACAGCAACAAGGGATCACTTTTAGGCCAGATGATGTCGTTCCTGGAGAGCTTGGATATGGTGCTGCAAATGCTGTAAACGTAGATTATGATTCTCCGTCAAGAAATGACAGCCCATTCTCTCCTTCTTCTAGCCGGAAAGCTAGCATTATCTCTCCTAGTTCCAGCCGAAAACTTTCTGGGACCCTCAACCTTTCTATGCCTGACATTCGGACCACCGAAAAAAGCGACGAAGGAATTGTTGTTGAACACACAACCGGTGACGAAGATGAAGAGTCCATCTGCTAAATTATGACGATATATTTATTTTACTTAATTAAACACAGTTAATGTACTACACTAACAATAAAACTAACTAAAAATAACAAACGAGTGACGAGTAGAACTATAGGAAATCACAAGAGAGGAGAAAACCAGTTTGACATTGATGGATGTTTATGGTACTGGCCTGGCTAAGAATAAGAATGGTCCGAAATGGTTTCTCAAACTATCAGTTTTAATTATTTACAAGGGTTAACAACAAACGTATACAAAAGCTTTCATTCAGCCTTTGGCACACAAACACTGATTTACAACTTCCAAAAGATGCTTGTTTTCCAATGCAGCAGCTACTCGCTCTTTATCTCCCAATTGCTTGTTCACTGCCGCCTCTTGAGCATGCGATCCCGGACTAACAAGAACATCGGTTTTGAAGCGTGACGGAAGAGACCTTAATAAGCGTACTTGGATGCACAAACCTATCAATGTAGCCAAGCTACAATGAGGAATGGTTGGTGTGAATTCCACTCGCACAGAGCTCGCCGCATCGTCTACATGAATCTGCTCTAAGCGAGCCACATTAAGTTCCTCTAAACTATGGGGATGCTCAGGATCATTTATATTTCGAATTAAATCAAACACTTCCCTTGCGTCGATTTCATCTGCCACCTCGTCATCATAATCCGCTTCGGTTAATTCTCTTGTCCCTGACGCAGAAAACAATTCCGGGTTTGCATTATCCATATTCTCACTACTAAATAATCAGAGCCAATATATATTTATATAAGAACTAAATACCGACAGCAAGATCTACCTGGTTTCCCTCTATAAAAGCAGTTTAAATAACCAACTACCCGAGTCAACAAAAAGAAAACATAAAAGCAGCAATGAGTCATCAAGGAGCGTTGTCATTGCAAGGAGCGAGGGTACATGCGGAATTATTATAATCCCCGGCCTTGTTCGTCCATGCATAACCCTGGCACACATCAAATAGATCCTCTGAAATAGTGATAGGCGACTTAGAACCCTATTCCCTCCTGGGAACAACGAAGAAAAAAAAAATGAATGTATAGAGGGTTTGATAGTGAAGGGGGGGATCTTCCCTCGTGATCCATTGTTTGTGTTTGGTATTATTATTATTACTGTGGTAATTATGATCAGCTGGTACTTGGTAATTCTATTTCTTTGCTGTGGTTTTGCTAATTCTCAATTGTGTGTGTCTCGTACTGTACGCGGGTGACTGTGTACACACTCCTTGCTCTTTCCTCGCCGTCTCTCCTCTATTCGAGATTTGTGTTTGTAATATGATTCATTGATATCTGTGTCCGCGAGTATATTCTGGACTCTGTGTATTTAAGTTTGTATTGTGCTTTTGGCATGTTTTCTGTTAACTTCGCATCCGCAAAAGCAGCTAAGCTGTCTTCGGCTGTGTCCGCCCTTTCTTTGTCAAAGAAGACTGTGTCTACAGGCGCTTTCCATCACTGTGCAGCTTCCTTTTCTTCTTCCAGAGCTGCCCGGGAGGACGTTCATGAACAATTGCTGATCAATGGTAAGTTGAACATTGTAAAAATGATTAATGCGTGAGCATGTGTACTTTAGGGTTCTAACTGACTGTGTTTGAGTGAGTAGAGCATGGTTGGTTACGTGACCTTGGTCTAGCTGAAGATAATCACGGAGTTTTCGATGGTTCGTGGGGAGGTTCTGGTGAGACCGTAACATCTCTCTGTCCTGCAACAGGAAGACCCATTGCTCGTGTTACACAGGCTAATCTGGACGATTATGAAGCGACAATGAAGAAAGTTCAGCAAGCCCGAAAGGTGTGGGCTAACCAGACTGCACCCTTTAGAGGTGAAGTTGTTCGCCAAATTGGTGAAGCCCTACGAGAGAAGAAGCATGAGCTTGGTAAGCTGGTATCTTTGGAAATGGGCAAAATTCTCGCTGAGGGTGAGGGCGAAGTCCAAGAGTATATCGATATCTGCGATTATGCCCTCGGCCTGAGCAGAATGTTGAACGGAAAAATTATTCCTTCTGAGAGACCAGGCCATGCTATGCTGGAAATGTGGAACCCTATTGGGACTGTGGGTGTAATTTCAGCCTTCAACTTCCCTGTTGCCGTCTATGGATGGAACACCGCAATCTCACTTGTCTGTGGAAATCCCGTTTTGTGGAAAGGAGCTCCCACCACCCCCCTAACATCTGTCGCTGTTATTAAATTGATGGAACCCGTCTTTAAGAGAAATGGAATTCCACCTGAAATCTGTTCATTGGTTCAGGGAGGCGCTGACGTTGGTGAAAAAATGAGTATTGATAGAAGAGTGGATTTGCTTTCCTTTACCGGAAGTACACCAGTTGGACGTAAGGTTGGAGTTGCTGTTCAAGAAAGATTTGGAAGACACATTTTGGAATTGGGGGGCAACAACGGACTTATTGTGATGGAAGATGCTGATGTTGACATGGTTGTGCGTGCGTGCTTATTTGCATCCGTAGGAACTTGTGGGCAGCGCTGTACGACCACAAGGCGTTTATTTTTGCATGAGAAAGTCCATGATCAAATAGTTGAGAAATTGGTGAAGGCATATGGAAATGTACGCATTGGGAACCCCCTTGATGAGGGGATTCTTTGCGGTCCATTGCACACTAGCAATGCTGTTAATGCATATCAGGATTGTCTTAAGAAAGCCACAGAACAAGGAGGCAAGATCTTGTGTGGTGGAAAAACTCTTGACCGCCCAGGCAATTTCGTTGAACCAACAGTCGTTAGCATTTCTACAGGGGCAGAAGTCACCAAGAATGAAGTGTTTGTCCCCATCCTTTATGTCATGAAAGTGAAGTCCTTGGATGAAGCCATCGATTTGAACAATGACGTTAGACAAGGTTTAAGTAGTTCTCTCTTTAGTCAAAACCCAAAGAATATCTTCAAGTGGATCGGGCCTTCTGGAGCTGATACTGGCATTGTGAATGTCAATATCCCTACAAACGGTGCAGAAATTGGGGGAGCTTTTGGAGGAGAAAAAGAAACCGGGGGCGGACGCGAGTCTGGAAGTGATGCATGGCAGCAGTACATGCGAAGATCGACCTGCACTATTAACTATTCAGGCGAACTTCCCTTGGCTCAGGGAATTAAATTTGAATAAGATGCACCAGAAGTTTTTCTTCACATCTTTGTGCTGAGACAACTTTAATTATTCAACAATAAAGCCCCTATATTTGAAATATTCGAATTCTTTAGCGGTATGAACTCTGTTAGGCTATGGAGCCACATTCCCTGATTTGGCATTTTGTCTCAGCTCATGCCTTTCCTTCAACATGTCCAACTTGCGTTGGTTGCCCAGGGCAATGGCACTATTCCTCGCGTCCTGAAGCGCATCAAAACATTCGTGATTTACTTTGTCCAGCTGCTCCACCACCTCATCATGTGAGTTTTTCATTCGACTCACCTGGACATATGCCATAAATAGAGCGGTAAAAGCTGCACCCATGTAGGCCACTGTGAGATCAGACGCCGGAGGAACATGCTTGTTGGTATTTCCTTTCTTCCCATATTCATACTTGAACTCATTCTCTTCCTGGTGCCTGTGCCAGTCAAACTCCCCATGATCCTTTACGTCCGGATTCCTGCCGGGACCAAATCCCGCACTTCCATAAGAGTATGACCCACCCCCGGCCCCACTATATCCGGAGCCAGCCCTTTTCTCAACATCATACTTCTGTCGCTCAAGCGGGGACGACAGAACGCTAAATGCTTTTTGGATCTTGTGGAAATGATCGGCGTCTGCCTTACCCGTGGAGTCTGGATGATGTTTTTTGCACAACTCCAAGTACCTCTTCTTGATATGTTTTTGATCGGCATTGCGCTCAACATCTAATATTTTATACAGATCTTCACTGCCGTCAGATACGGCAATACCTCCGCCAGAGGACCTAAAGAAGCGTAATCCAAGTACATTCACGGTCACATTACCAGGCCGAATACCGACATTGCAACTTCTTCCCCTTTGCAGCCTCATCGCAAGCTTTAGGACTTCTGATTTCCACATCTTTTAGCAAATTATCTATTAATTCGTATTCTTCTGTACACTTCCTAGCAGACACACAGCATGACAATAATTTAAATCTGCTTCCCTGAATTGGGATGATAGTCGCTTCATATAAAGGACCACCCTCGGGAAGGACTGTCCTTTATGAGTCATAGAAATAAAAAACAAAAAATTAAAGGCGCTCGTGCAATTGCCTCCCTGGCTCCTCCTCCGCGAGTCATGTCATTTAATTTTTTTTTATTTTGTTTGCGTTGTTGTTTGATGTGGTGTTTATGGGAAGACTAGATTGCTGAAAATGAGTAGTACAAAAGGGGCTGTTGCTGCCGCGAAAAGTGCCTTGAGGAAGGAAATCTCTTCCAAGTTGAAGGCAATGACAGGAGACAGTGTGTCCAAGGCCTCCGAGAAGGTGATTGGGAAGGTACGTAGAAATGTCTTTTAAAACCGCAAGGGATGGACACTGGACCGAGTGTTGACATACTGCTCGTATATGAATTTATTTACTCTTTTCTTTTGCCGTTCGTTTACAGCTTTTGAAATCAGAGCTGTACATGCAGAGCAAGCATGTAGCATTGTATCTGAGCATGGAAAAGGAAGTGTGCACTGTGGAACTTCTGAAGGACATATTTGCAAAGGGAAAAACTTGCTATATCCCCCACTACGATGCCACGGATATGGTAATGTTGAGAATAAATTCTTGGGAAGAGTACGAATCACTTCCGGAAACGAAGTGGAAGATAAAGCAGCCGTCGGATCGTTCGCAATACGTTGATGCTTTTGAAACAGGAAAATTAGATCTCGTTGTCACACCTGGACTGGGCTTTGGAAAGGATGGGTCGCGATTAGGAAGGGGGCGGGGTTACTATGACAGATTCTTTAATGCATGTGAAGATATTCTTGTGCAGGGCAAAGGAGAGACATTTCCAGTGCTGGTAGGTCTATCCCTGGATTGTCAATTGTACGATTCAGTACCCATGGAACCACACGACAAAATTCTGGATGCGATTTTTAGCGAGTCAGAGGAATGTATAAGGAGATGAAGCCAATTGAATGGCAAGTTTTAGATTTTATTTATTGTACAGTAGCTTCATAAATTAATTTAATGATAAAGACCTTCTTTGAATTCCACCAAAAATCTAATTTCAAAGACAAATATAGTCTGCTGTTACAAATACATATTTTTTTTGTTGATATCCGTCATTCTTTGCTATTTCCACGCGCTGTTTAGACACCCCAAATTTTGTTTAACATGAGGGCAAAGTCAGATCCGAGTGTGATACCAGCCATCAACATAAGAACCATGAACTGCCCTGCCAGTTCTGAATTGGCATGTGATGTAAGTGTTGGCCCCACAATCATCAAGACGGATCCTAGATAACCGTTGGAAAGTCCCATGAAGAAGTCAAACACCATTCCATACCAGTAGCTTTCGAACACGATGTCATCTCTAGGCATGATACAGAGGATGATAAGGGGCACAAACGCAATACGGAGAACGGCAAAGACAAACAAAAGAAAGGGGGATGGGTTCTTAGGACGATATCTGGACAAGGTCTTACCCAAAAAGTCTGAAAAGTTGTAAATGGCAATCAGGATCAAAACAAGCCAGTCACCCAAGCTTTCGTCTTCAATCTCAGCCAAAATACCGGGGAAGAGTGTCAAAGACACAAAGTAGCACAGAAACACAGCTGGACCGGCCCAGACAAGTGCGCGAACAATAGGCATTTTTGATATCTTCACCATGGGCCTGGAGTCAACAACCTTGCTCTCTTCGCTGACAAGAGACCCATCGTCAGCAGATTTCATTGCAGCAGAAACGTAGAATTTGCAAATTGCTGATCTTCGAAGCATTTGGTGACACCAGATGCAAACAACAATGATAAAAAAGCAAATAATAAAGTAAGTATATGTAGAAATTCGAAGACCATCAGAACCGAAAATACCCTTTGTGGTCAATCGAATAAATGAGGCCAAAATACCGGCCACTCCTTCACCGAACATGAGAGCATGGGTATATCTCATGGGAAACATTCCACCAAAACCATAGAAAGAGCTCTGCTGGACACCAGTTCCGAAGCCACAGATACTAATAAGCACAAGGGTAATGTAATATCCTGCATCTGAGCCAACCCAACGCTCGTTCATTAGCCACATAAGCAATGGCTGTCCTCCTAAGGCAATTGCGAAAGTAATATACCCAAAAACAATTCGTGCATTTGCGGAGACCCTGTGGACAAGGACCAAACTGTTCAAAATCATGGCAGCCAAATTAAATTGACTATAGCAGACAGAGACCATAAATGCGATATCATCATGGCTTTCAAACTCGTCTTTGAAGTAATCAACGGCAGAAGTGAACACAGTAAAAGGAAACAAAAAGCCAATACCACACATAACAAACTGCATGTAGACCATATTGTACCTGTCCCTGGGTGTGTGCAAGTCAAGTTCACCAGTTTCATTTCGGGAATCCAAAATGACTTCATTGGTTTTCAAATCCAAAAAGGAATCCTTGGTAGGAGCCTTCACTTTACTATCAATGTTGACCATTTTATCCATTTTCTCAACTCCTTATTTTTTTCTTTTCTTAATCAAGGATACAATATTATAGCTACGTGCGTGCATTTAATCAAGATCTCACGTCAAGCATAAAACTTAAACAAATCTATCAGTCAACTCAAATCTCCTTCACTGGATATTCATTCAAGAGAGCATTAGCAGTTATGAGGGATAATTAGCGCTGTCTAATATACAAAGCTGCCATGCGGACTATATATTAAGGTCTGTGCCAGGACTTATAAAGCTGTACAGTCATTGGGGCCCAGCTGATCGGGTTAAAAGGGGGCGGCGGTGACAATAATTTATACCAATATTTGTAGTGGATCTTTTTATATTATCAAATAATTACGAGGCGCAATTATAAAAGTGCAGCAATAATAATAATATCTGCCTGATACTGTAATTATAATCTAGATAAATCCACTTCAGGCTGCATTCTTAATACTATATTACAATGCAACATGTTCAGTGTCTTTATACATGACAACAATATATTGTACATGTAACGCGCCTCATCACTTGCAACACTACATAGACTAGCTGCTGCACTTGGTAACGTACGTCGGCTGGCCTGCGCGTTATTATAATGTAATAAAGACTATTACCCATGCAATGCAATGCAATGTAATTATTTATAAGATGGCCACTGCGCTGCTTTCAGATTAGTAGCTAATTCTGGTAAAACAAGCTGATCGAGACCTGCTGAGTGCTGTTACACTTCAGCTTTTGCACAATGGCCGCTAAATTTCGTAATTACAATATAATATAGCTTTAATTTATTACAGCTTTGAATTATACAATTCCCTTATATTACATAGTTCTCGATTATCACCAAAACTAAATCTTCAACCCCTGGGAAAACTCCAAACAGCTGCGGGGGGTAGATACGAACTTGAGCAGCAACAAACGCACATTTAATAAAATTACCGTGTTCGATTCGTTCCAGTAATGTGTTCCACATGTTTCCATAAATAAAATCCCCCAAATACGGACCAAATATTTGCTTTCTTTTTCTTTGACTTCTCGAACGTGTGCTGGTGCATGTTTCGTGTGCTTTTATACAAACACATGTGTATTACCAATAGCTTAAAAATTGATCACAACATGTGCCATAGTTGAGGAATGTCCTGCATACATGCTACTCGATATCTCGGAATTCTGCTTCAGCTACATCACCTCGGCCATCTTGAAGGAAGGGTAACACATCTACTACTCTTCCATTCGGTCCTCGGACATCGAATCGGGAAAAAGAAACTTTATCGTGACGATTCTCCGGCACAATGGCATCAAGGTCAACTTGTGTCTGTAAGTTTTGCCCATTTGACAGTTTCCAGTTGGCAAGATACGACAGCGAAACACTGTTTTTTGATATTTCCTTTGTGGCTGTTTGGAAACTCTGCTGCCTGAAGGGTACTTCAAAAAAAACTTCCGACTTATCCCAATTCAAGCCATGCACGGACTTTGGCCCAAATGCATTTCCCACAACGTGCTTTATCACGTATCTGTGGTCCTGTAATAAGTATGTAGAGTTGTTATACACAACATCTACATTTTCACCGGCCTTCTGAAAAGCGCTTCCCATCATTCCAAATATCTTCCCAGCAAATTTTTCAACAAGGGGTTCTGCCCACGTCCCCAACTGGCTGCTTTTGGCCCTCCTGGCTACATCACCAAAGGGGGTGTTCTCAAAAGTAGAACTCAGATCTTTCCCACCCGACGCCCTCGAGTACATACCATTCATGCTTCTTCTGCCAAACAAAGCTCTGTATACAAATGCAAAAGCCCCGAGTATGACCATGTAGTACAGCCCCGTTGTTATCACGGGAAAGAAAACTATAAAAGCAGATCCCCAGAAAATATATTTACCGGCCTGCACTATACCGGGATTATTTCTTCTGAACTGCTCATATGACCCAAACGCATCCCTCCTTTTATATATACAAGCTGACGAAGAAAATGCTCTAAACTTTTGATGAGAAAACTGAACATTTGAAGATTTTATGGCACCCAGTTCCCTGCGAGACAAAGTCGTTCTCACTGACGTGCCTCCTCTTTCGAGTCCAAAGACACCACGCTGGTATCCTCTGAAAGCAAGATTCAGTTTCCCTTCAGACAAAGGCATGGATCTTCTCTTAAAAGCACTCGCCAATGGAGCCCCAAAGGACCAAGGGCAACCCACCAAGGGTCTAAGTCCAAACGGGCGACTCCAAATCCCCAACATTTTTATTCGCATATGATCCACAGCGAGTCACAGCCACAGAGTTATTCCTCCTCGAATATTCTCCTATCCAAATAGTTAATAGCGCTCAAATGAATCGCCTTTCGAAATCAATGAAGGCAGCGGACCAACACAGGGAGGAGGAGATTCGTTTCGATTTTTCACAAATAAACAAAACAAACACAAAAATAAAATAGAAAAAACAACGTCACGGAATCGAAGAGACCACTTGTTCTGAAATTATTTTGTTTTGGTTTTTTTGGCCTCCAATTAGGTGTTTATTCTCTTTTTGTCCTTTTGTCCTGGAGTTGTTCATCCATTAAGAATGAGGGCCAGTTTAGCCGCTAAGTCGATACTATGTCCTTTGATGGAGATGTAATCCTGTGGTGCTCTTTCGTGGCAGTCACGAAGAGCATTGCAGAACGACTCGAGGGACTGTGAGTCTAGAGTTCCTAAGGCTTTCAGAGGCATTGTGCAAAGCTCATGGAAGGAGTTAATTTCATGGGGGTTCTTCGTTTTCAAAAGCACCAGCTTTATCAGTGCTTTCAGGAAAGCATCTATGCAGTCCCCGTGACCTTCGTATGCTGCATAATGCAAAGGGGTTTTGCCTTCTTCGTCTATCATTAAAAGAACAAAGCTTTGTAAGACAGCTTGGCTAGTTTGTCTTGAAGTGCTAGAACATTCTCCTTTCACAAAACAGAATATTAGAATATCAAGAATGAGCTTAGATAACTCGCTGTTCCCTACCATGCAGCTTATGTGGAGAGCCTGTCTACCACATTTATCACTGTGCTGAAGAACATTCAATGTAGTCTGCCTATCACTATCTCTTTCAAGAGCAGAATCAAACGATATTTCTTCCTTCACTGTACCGCTTATAGCTTGAAACATCAATAAACTCTTGAAACATTCAATGTTATCAGGATGGACAGTACACGAAGCGGCTTTCATTAGGGGCGTCTCCCCACAGGAATCCTCCATCGCAACAAGGGAGCGATATAAAGAACAGAGGTAATCCACAACAGCTTTTCTGCCATGAGCTGCAGCCGTATGAAGAGGACATCTGCCATTATTACTAACATTACTCCAGCTATCAGGAAAGCACAGCAAATAGTACTCTACGAATTCTAGATATCCTTCTCTGCTCAGAAGGTGCAAACCATTCCAACCATCCTTATTTACAAGGTCACCATCGGCTCCGGCTTCTATCAGAGTGGTTAGTATTGACTTGCGAGCAATGATACTCTCCTCATTACCAACTTCGCTTTCAATCTTTGTGCAAGCTAACATGAGAGGAGTCCAATCTCCCCTTTTAAGGGCATCGATACGAGCATTGCCCACAGTAACAAAGTATGTTACACACTCACTTAAACTATAGCTAACCGCATCATGAAGTGCCCTTCTCCCTTGACGGTCTACAACTTCTAAATCAAAAAAAAAGCGACGTTTTGGAATAAAGATTGATTGACGCTGCTTCAGTGTCTTCAAAATGAAGCCCATTCGAGGATCAACAGGACCTTCACACAGCAAGGATACAAAGTCTATCGTGGTGGGAGTGTTTTCCACTCCACGGTTGCACGTTGACCCAGCCCTGAAGGGATTCGATCGCATAACTAGCATTAGCAGTGTAGCCCCATTAATGGCAGGATTTGGACTATTGATATATGAATTATAGCACTCTACAAACCCTTGTAAATCAACAAGTGAATCACCAAACGCCATCCCTTTCACCTGATTCACCCCTAAGCTATATTCCCCAAACAGGGAATCAAGTCGAGAGTCATCTAGCTCAGAAAGAGATCCCCCACCTCCCTTCCTTCCTTCGGGAAGTCCCTCAGAACACTCCCTATGAATCTCCAGCGACACCTCCAGCAACAATCCATTGAGGGTCTCTAGTCTCTGGCTATCCACAGAGCCTCCACAGCACACCCGTAGCCTGCCCAACAGCGAGTTTCTGGCTCTCCTCATCCCCAACACTGGGCGGGTGTCTGTAAATCAGTCAGTCAAGACGCGCTGCTCTGTCTGTGTGGTTTATTATGAACCATGAATTTAGGGGCCGAGGAGGGGGGACCCAGCTGATCGATCATTTGTTTTGTTTCATTTTTACGGGAACCACATAACTTTGTTGGAATTTTGAATTTTCTTTGTTTTGGTTTTTCCGTATGTTTTCTTTTGCTTTCTTTTTAGTTTTCTTTTTTTTTGTTTTGTTTCGTTTTTGTTTTTGTTTTTGGTTTTGGTTTTGTTGATTTCATTCGATATATTTGAGTGATTTGATATTTTGTTTTGGTTATTATTCCCATAGTTAGATCCCTTAAGAAGGAGAAAAGAGGGAAGGATGAATGGGGCCTTTGAAAAACTCGACAGACTGGTAAGTAGCTTTGTGGCATTGTCTATGGAATGTAGTGCAATAATATATGGTACTGGCACATTGATTGACACTGACTGAATGCATGATGGGTGTATCTCTTAATTTGATATTGTGTTTCTCTCCTGTGGAGTAGTATGCGAGTAATGTAAATATAAATCAGCAAGAGACAAAGGAGGGGGGTGGCAAGGGGAAAATAGGCGATGAGCATAATGGTGCAATGAATGAAGACAATCTGATATGGGTACCGATCCCTGCCAAGCCGAGTGGTAAGAAACAGAGATAGAAGGAAATATTATTGTCTTTTCTTGATCATTATTGTGGTTTGGAAAAGCGCTTATAGTTTTGTAATTATGGTTCTATTTTGACTTCGTAATAGTAAAAATGAATTGTTTTGTCTTTATGGTTCATTGCTGTGGTGTGGTGTTATAGATTTCCATGATGGATTGGACTGTATGATACAAAAACACATGAAAAGAACTGCCAGAACATCCAGGAAAGGACTTTTTCAGGAACCTCCGAAACCCGGAAAAGCATTTGAGGTTAATAATAGGCAAATCACGGTTGTCAAATTCCGGGATAAATTTTATGCCTTTGAAAGATGGTGCCCTCACCAAAAGGGAGATTTGGTTAATGCAGATATAGAAGAAGGTAGTGGGCAGGTTAGTGATACAGTTGCCGCTTATACAAACTCACAGGAATATCGAAACATGGTTGAGAACAATGACGTGGACAAATTAGAAGTGAGCTTTGAAATTGGGAATTTGCAAACTTCACAAGTACTTTTGTCTTGCCCCATTCATCATTGGAAGTTCTCTTTAACGTTTGATGGGGAATCGCTGAATCCCAGATGTGGGCGGCTGCCGTGCTACAAAGTGCGAGTGAAGGGAGATCTCATAGAAGTGGGGTTCACGGAACTGGAAAAGAGCTGGTTCACAAGCACAGAGTTTTAAATCTTCTACTGCATCTTCGTTCATTTGCTTCACGCGGGCTCTAAATCTCTTTCCGCTATCAGTATGGGTAATTGGCCATATGTTCCTGTAGTGAAGCAAGTGCACACATGAATAAATACTTGTAAATTAGTTTATTTATACATCAAATTGTGGAGCAAAGGAATTTAGTTTGCAGCTTGCTGTGCACTTGACGGGGAACTGACTGGTGAATGCCCTTGTTGTATTGGAGTAGTCACTTTAGAATTTTTGCTTTTACGACTTTCCCTTGTGCGACGAAGAATTTCTTTGATTGTTCTATCATACTCTATTTTTGATTCCTTCAGTAACTCATGGTACATTTGAATTTCCTGGTCTTTAGTAGCTATTGTAGCGGCAAGTGTAGCTTTGAGAGAATCTTTCTCGCCTTCAAGAATTGTCAGTTTTCTTAAGGCTGCTGAATGCTCTCCCTCTTTCTCTTTCACCTTCTGACCTTCTATTTTACTATTTTTCCCTTTGCCTTTCATTTCAGCTTTGAGAGTGCGCAATTCATTTTCAAGACTTGCTACTAAGGCTGTTGTCTTTTCATTCTTCAGACGGGCAGCTCGAACAACATTGTTTAACGTTTCAATTTCTCTATCCAAACCAGCGACTTTTGTGTTAAAAGCAGATTCCTGAAGTTCTGAAATTTTGTCTACCCTTGCTTCTCTGAGGTCTTTGCGAAGCTTTGCAATGGTTTCCTGGGCACGATAAAAGTCCTCTTGTAATTGTTTGCATCTCAGCTTATTGGCTTCTAATTCATCGTCATTCTTAACAATCCGAACACTTGCAGTTTTCAGAGGCTGTTGATGAATGTTTTCGTCTTTTTTGCTCAGCCTAACTAAGTGGCTCTTGAGCTCTTGAATCAACTCATCATCGTGATCACCCTTTTCTTTGAGTGCATTAATTTTTACTTTGGCGGACTTGAGCTCGTTTCCTAAATGGTTTTTTCGAATATTAGATGCCTCACATTTTGCCTTCAACGTTTCTTTATCTTCTTTTAACCTCTCAATTTCATCTTTAAGTGAGTCAATCATCTCTTGGCGATTGGCTTCAATTCTTTTCAATCCCTGCTTTGCTTTAACATCTCGATCATTAGATTTTGACACATATATTGGTTGCTTTGGCACAATATCTTCTCCTCTACTTTTACATTTCAATAGCTCCTCTTGCAATTCGTTAACTTTAGTTCGGAGTGTAAATATCTGCTGCGATCTTCCCTTCCAAGAGCTAGAACTGACAAGAATTTTCTTGATGGAGTAGTTTTCTCCCAATTCTTTTTCAAGAGCTCGATGAGCCAAAGAAAGGTCCTTTTTTAAGCTCTCTATGGCATGCTTTTGCTCGACAATTTTCATAGAATGTGAATTGATCTTCGCTTTAAGTTCTGCCGGATTCTCACTCTCTTCTTCCTGCACATTATTGTACATTTTCTCCCCTTTGTTTTTTAGCTCTTCTATTTTTTTCTTATTCTCAATGTGACTAAATCCCTTTGAAGTTTCAGTGCTGTCCCTTTTGCTCAACTTCATTTCTAATTGTGAAATCTTTTCTTGCAATCTTTTGTTTTGGCTCTTTTCGGCCTCTAGAAGCGCAGTGCTTTCCCTGTGTCTCTTTGATAGTTCCTTATATTTCGCAAAAAGTTCTTCCCGCCCTTTTGCCGCAACTCCGACCCCACCCAAATCCCCCGTTACAAAAGGTTTACTTTCATTCATACTCTTACGAAGCATGCGAAGCTCGGCTTGCATTTCTTCAATGATTAAACTGTCACGCACAGTGGCCTCCATGAGCTCCGCATTCCTTTCTTTTAATTGGGTCAAGTAATGCAAAGCTTTCCAGCTATCAGAATCTTTCATTTGCGACAGGGTTTGAACTATTTTTGTGTGACTTTGATGATCAGAATTGTCTTGCAGATTATACTTTACTTTTTTTCCATGGTCGTAGAAACCCATAGAGCTAGGGGGCTGCACATTTTCAATTAGCTTCTTCGAGGACAGATACTTTCCATGAAGAAGTCGATCGGCAAGAATAATTTCTTTTTTTCTTTCTTGTTCATGATTTATCGAAGCCAGTTTTACATGAAAATCATTATCCAATTCCAATTCCAGATCTAATCCATCATCTTTGTCATCGACAGCTTGAAATTTTGCACCTTTTGCTTCCAATATATCTTCATCCTTAGCCTGAATACCATCAGGGCTTTTGTTGCTAAGAACGAGTTCATTCAACTTGTGAATAGTAAGCTCCTCCATCTCTGGCTCTTCGGTTCCCCCATACTTTTGTTGGTAGAGCTTCTCAGCCCTCTCTCGCATGCTTCGGCGCTTATGAATCTTCAAAAGTTTTTCTTTTTTCTTCTTCTCAATTTTCTTGAGCTCAGCTGAAAGGGCTTCCTTACTCACATCCACCTCTTTTACCTTTCTGGCACCAGACTTGTCGTCCCGCTCTTTTTTCAAAGATCCACTTACTTGCTTAACGTTGCTCTTTTTCTCAGGTACGGATCCTACTGAGCTTGTTCCACGTATACCACTTTTAGGCTTCTCTTTCATTGAAAATGAGGCTTCTGGTTTCTGCTCGTTGATTGGGACTTCTTTTTGTCCATCATCACAGTTTCTAACCGGACTGCTTTCAGCTTTTGTATTCTTTTCTTTATCTGACGCTATTTGATTATCCTCTTTTACATAGATTTCTGGTTCTTCTGCAATTATCGTTTCCGAGAGATTTTCATTTGTCTGCTCACTCTTTGAAACTTCAAAATTTTGATTTTCCAAAACAGAGGCAACATTAATTAAAGAATGATTTATCATTGATTTCAAAGCAACTTCAGCTTCTTTGTGAGTCTCCTCTTCTGCAAATTCGTCTTCCTGAGACTCGCCCCCACTCTTCCCATCTCCATCTTGATTCACTTTGTCCTTAGTCTCAGAAGGCACCTTTCTTTCAATATCGGTAACTTGGACTTCAGCTTGCTCTTCAACAGTGTCAAGAGTTTCCTTATCCTGCGTCTTACCTTCTGTCTCTTCCATTGTAGCTAAATTAGCCAAAGAATTCATTAGCACAGAAGACACAGAGACAGCCGCCTTCTTCAGAAAAGGATTCTCGGTAAGCTCTTCCTCCGGGGAACCACTTCCATCTGACCCCTGCCCTTCTATTTCTGCCATTGTATTAAATACTTTTCAGTAATCCTAGCTTGCATCAGTAGGTCTTCAAACAGCCCCTTCTCTTGCCCTCGACTCTCTCACGCAATTCGATCCCTCTCCTCCCCCGCCCGCAGCATGCCCTTATGCCCTTCCAAATGAAATAAGACAGTTAGTGTAAATAGGGCCCAATCCACTTGACATAAAGATGAGCTAAAAAAAGCAGAAGAAAACCCAAGTCCTCCAAATTCCTGCAAAGCGCAAAGGTCTTTCAGAGTTTATTTCGTGTGCACTTTTTCATCGTTTTCTGGCACAGTAAAGAATTTGTATGAAAAAGTCCCTACAAGTTACAAAACAAAAAATGAATTCTTTTTTTTTCATTTTTCAGGGACTTCGGAATTTTTTTTGTCCGCGCAGGCCTGCACGCCCGTGCACGGCCTGCACAGCAGCGTTCGTCGGTCGTCCGTTGTTTTTTTTTGTCGGTTTTTCTTCTTCTCCTTTCCTTTTTTTTTTTTTTTTTTTTTTTTTTTTTTTCTCTTCGTTTTTTTTTTTTTTTTGTTAGTCTTTCAATAATCGCTTTTGTGTTCAGAGCTGAAATTGAATGCTGATGAATTAGAACCAGTTTGATTATTTTTCTGTTTTTTTTTTTTAAGCAATCAACCAACCAACCAACCAACCATGAGCATGTATTCTGAAGTCGAAACCGTCGACACGGACGGAGGCAGCACCCATATCCTGGATCCAAGCCAGCCCCCAGCTAATGGCGGGATGCGAAGACGAAGACGTTCCTCTGTTCATGACGACGTCAGGCAAAAGGCACACGCTCTCCTGAGTAGTCATCACAACCTGGCAAGTTTCCACAAGGATGCCACTCTGGGTGAGTATTTTACTTCCTTCCTCGCACTGGAGAAGTCCTCTCCCCCCTCTCTCTCATGTCTCTATCTCTGTGTGTGTTCATTTGTTCGTTTATTCAAGATGTTTTGTTGTGATTATTAAATATCGAACGACTTCTCTGTTGTTTTTGTTTCTTTATTTTGTTTCTCCTTTTTGGATTGTATATAATTAGAATCTCACAAGCATGTTTCCACAAATTTCTTCAGAGGTGTTCCCAAAACTGGTGTTATTGTGGGTATTCTGTTTCTTTCTTAGCCACATTTACCCCTCAACAGTGTGATTAACTAATCTTTTTTTTGTTTTTATTATTGTCACTTTAAACTCACAGTATGTTATGTTGAGAGCAAAAGACCTTGGGTTCACTTATGGTGATGAATCGTGGGCTAATCTTGGTCAAGGAGCCCCCGAATGTGGCCCCATTGAAAACCAGCCCGAAAGAGAGTGGACTCACGAATTGGATATCGCTCATCAGGAATACGCTCCTGTTGATGGAATGGTTGCTCTTCGTACTGCCATTGCAAACTACTACAATGAGATCTACCGCAAGGACAAAGCGGAGAAATATACACACAGGAATGTATGTGTTACTCCTGGCGGACGTTCTGGTATCACACGTATTATGGCGTGTTTGAATCACATTAATGTTGGCTATATGCTTCCGGATTATACAGCGTATGAGGAATTGTTAGCCTGTTGGAAGCGCATTTCGCCCATCCCGATCCTTCACGAAAAAAGTACCGTGATTCCAGTTAATGATCTCCGTCGAGAGATTCGTGGAAGAGGTCTTGGTTGTGTTCTGCTGTCCAATCCTTGCAATCCAACTGGGCAATTGATTGAGAAAGAAACCCTCAGTGAATGGGTTGCCCTCTCCCGCAAGGAGCAGTGCCTATTCATCATGGATGAGTTTTACTCCCATTTCATCTATACCCATGATGAAAGTGAAAATGGGCGAATGGTATCTTCAGCACAGTATGTGGAAAAGGTTAATAAGGACCCCATCCTCATTGTTGACGGATTGACTAAGAATTGGAGATGCCCCGGATGGCGTATTACATGGGTTGTAGGACCAGAAGATTACATCGACAAATTGGGAGCTGCTGGCTCATTTTTGGATGGTGGTGCCAATAATCCTCTGCAGAAAGAGGCCGTGAAGCTTATGGATATTGATTTTATCAAAAAAGATGCCAAGGCCCTCCAAGACCATTTCAGAAAGAAGAGAGACTACATGGTTGACTCTCTCACAAAGGCCGGGATCACCATTGAACATGAACCTCAGGGTACGTTTTACCTATGGGCAAATTTGGAGAATCTTCCTTACCCTTTGAACGATGGAGTTGCCTTTTTTGAAGAGGCTTTGAAAGAAAAGGTTATTTGTGTTCCAGGAATCTTTTTCGATATCAATCCTGGTAGACGCAGACAGGTAAAACAGTCTCCATTCTTGTCCTATGTGCGTTTTAGCTATGGGCCCCACTCAGACAATATGGAAAAGGCTGTTGGGAGAATCGAAAATCTGATCAAGAAATGGAAACACACTCCTTTGCCAACCGGATATATTGCCGAAGATTCTGAAGAAGAAGAAAGCGACTAAAACAACGAAGAATTGTCCATATGCACTCCCTTATCTACTCCCTTATGTACGCACTTTTTAAAACCCAAGCAAGTAGAATAAATGTTCCTTTATGCATAAAGATACACACACAGAAAATTTTGAAGGCTATTGTATTGTACTATTTTATTGCTTTTTTTTGCGTTTATGCATTGGTAGGAGGTAATTTTGTGAAAAAAAAGGATTTAGATATCTTCAACAATTCTGCTGGGAGCGAGGCCTTCATAGCAGATGCGGTAGATGACAGTAAACAAAGGAAATTCGTTTTCTCTTCCTTGCTTCTTCAAGACATGGAAGATTTCCATAGCAGTGGGAGGTCCCTGCAATTTCTGCCCGTTGAGCATTTCTTTTTCAAGGGTCTCCAGGGTCTTTCCTGTAGTCACAAATGCCTCTGCGCACTTGCGGTTTCTTCCACCACTGCAAGTAGTGATCAAGTCAGCAACACCACAGGACAAGAGGAAGGTGTGTTCGTGTGTTTCCGGGTACATTCCCTTGATGAATTTAATCATTTCCATTAATCCAATTCGGATAATGGCAGCCTTGGTGTTATCCCCCAGCCCAAGACCATCGACAAAGCCAGCACCAGTGGCAACAACGTTCTTCAAAGCACCGCACAATTCGACGGCACCAACGTCAGAGCTGACGTCAACACGGAACTTATCAGTGTGGAAGAGCTTTCTGAAGGTTTCACCATCTTCAGCAGAGTGAGAACCGACAGTGGTCTCACAGAATTTCTCTTGGGCCACCTCGTTGGCAATGTTGGCACCCATCAAAACACTGACGTCAATGTTAAGAATCTCGTTGATCTGTTCAGAAATAAGACGGATTCCATTCTCTGTGTCTACACCTTTGATGAGAGAAATGGCCTTGCATCCATCCTTGAGCTTTCCAACCAAGCTCTTGCAAGTTCCCTTCACAAACTGGTGGGGGATAACAAAGATGAGGATATCTGCTTCAGAAGCAGCCTGGACGAGGTCAGGAATAGCAATAATATTTTCAGGAAGTTTGATTCCAGGAAGGTATTTCACATTTTCGTGGTCTTGATTGATGATATCAGTCAACTTACGACCTTCAATCATTTCTTCAAAGACCCAAATGTTGACATCAGTCTCAAACTCTTCATGGGTCTGGGCATTAGCACCAACAATCTTAGCGATTGCACTACCCCAGTTACCGGAACCAACAATACAAACTTTAAGAGGAGCCATCTTACTAATTTTTAATTTTTGATTTACAAGTGTGTGTGTGTGTGTGTGTGTGATTATAATCTTATAAGTTATACAAATGCACAAAACTGACAACAACAAAATAAAAAGTTGCGACCAAAAGACGCTCCTTTATAGCCGCAGAAAAAGAAAAAACGGCACGGCCATGAAAGACAAGCCTGCAATTATAGCCAATCAGAATAGAGATAATGACAGTATCTGTATAGCCAGCCAATAATATTCGAGAAAACTCGTGTTTTAAGGACTGCCTTGAATTTTGATTGGCTAATGGGAAGGACATTCACGTTTGTTGTTGCCATTTCCAGGAATTTCAAATTGATTAGATGTGTTCACGTTTCACTTTTCATTTCACTGTGCAGTCATAGTGACGTACATGTGTTTTGGACCTTAACTACTTGCAAAAGAAAAGGGAGGGAAAGCTTCGAAACTCGGTTACATGTGCTTGCAGCATGTACTATTCGATCGATCACTAATAAGGACCCTCCTTCATTAAGAACTTGAAACAAAATACATTACCGGGCCGACTATGCTGAATTCATGAGAAAAGTTTTCGCTGGGCCATTACAAATGCTTCTTGTAGCTTAAGTGCTGAGCTGAGTTCACATTCATAAAAACACTATGGGGATTCTGTTAGTGATAGTTTACCCCCTTTTTGAAATTGATATTGTGCAAAGGTATCAAGAGGGTCTAAACTGGGGTACTAGTGTTAATTCCTCCTAACTCTACTTCTTTTTCTTCTTTGCAATTTTCATTTTTATAACCTTAAGTGCCTGTGTATTCAATCTTCTTTTCCTTTTTTTTGTATCGATTGTCGCACTACATTCGATAGTCAAAGTTAAACTTTCTTTGAGCCAATGCTAAAGATTTGGTATGATGGTTGAATTATACTGTGTAACTGAAAGACAAGAGATTTGCACTTGATGAGATGATGCAAGCAGTTCTATACTCTTGATGAAATAGAGCAGTTGTCTTTCGCTGCTGCAAAAGAAAAAACAGTCAAAGATTGTTGTTTGAGCAGCACCCTGGCAGCCAAGACCATCTCCATCATGAATGAGACAGTGACCGATAAGGAGGTATAGCTGAGAAATTGCACCTTTGCCAGCTGCGCAGAGAACTAACCAAGTTCAGCTAAAGGAATGGGTTGCGGATCTTAGTAAATGTCAAGAGAAGGTGGCCATGTCCAGAAACATGCTTGAAACACCTCCTACGAAAACCAGAGCTGTTGTTGTTGACTTTCACCCCCAAAGTGTCACTCGTTTTCTGCTATGCACTGGACTTTTAGAACAGCTCCTCTCTCATACACGAAGCCATTTGAAAGCTGTGCAAACTTCAAGAAGTTGATAGCGTGGAACAGCTAAAGCAAATTGCTCTAGACTTCTCGTGTTTGAGAAAGCCCAGCTAATTGATATTAAATTAAATTTGCACTACAAGCGCAAGTTATTGGCTTTATTTTTCTTTGTGCAATTAGGCAAATAAAAGCTGCCTTTTTCACATTTCCTCCCTTTACAACTTCCCTCTCTATATCCAATGGAATTGTAATATTGTAATGTGTAACCAAATTTGAGATGATAGACCAATTAAGCTGGCACTACTGTAGAACAACCAAAAACGACGTTAATTTATTGGGTTCTATACAATGACCGTATTCTGACTCTTGCACTCGCTAAGATCCTACAGTTCAAAGCTCAATAGTTTTATAGAGGAAATTTTTAATTAACTTAAAGCTTATCTATCTACAGTAGTCTGTGTTCTACAGTGAAAAAAATCTTTGCACAAATATATTTGCAAGTACGTACAGCGTCCCCCGCGACTGATATATATAGAACTTGCCCGTCCCAATCTCCTGCACGTGTTATCAGCTCCGAGGAAATCGTGTTGATGCGATTCGCGAACAGTACCAACATAACAATACTAGGCTTATATATATGAAGAACTTCCTAGAATGGTGCTGCTGTACTCGATGATCGAGACCCGCCTACTCACTTTTCTAGGATTCCCATTCATGATCCCTTTCACTACCAGCTCCTCCATACAAACGGGGGATTAAAAACGTGGAAGACTTGAAATTGTCACACTTATATAAAACAAATTGATTCAATTAATTAGTTAAGCACGGGGAGACTCGAGTGTCTAATATACGTTATTTTAGCACGGTACGTCCCTGGGTATAGGGCCTTATAATCCACCAAGATATACTATTAAATGATTTAGACTCCCCCCATCATTGTCCGCGATGGCAGTACAGAATGGACCATAAAAGGCCTTTTTGTAAGGACATTTATATTAATTCCTTTTAGTTTTTCATGTCTTGTACATGTGCACATGTGCACTATTTAAATATTATGAACATTATAACAATACCAACTCATGAATTAACTATAGTACAACTACATGAGTACAATACAAATACCCGATGCATCTGTTCGCCATACAAAATGTACCAGAGATGAGTGTCCGGGGGCGGGATAGTTTCTACTGTTTGTTACTGTGTGTAAACGGTGTATAAATACAGGCTCTGTCTGCTCCATGCTCAGACTTTTTTTTTTGTAATTCAACTTTGTAAATCCTTTGTTGTTTGATCTATATTCCATTTTGTATTATTAACATCATGTCTTCCGATAACCAAGCTATGCAGGCCGCCAAGGATTTCTTGGCCGGTGGTGTCTCTGGTGCTGTCTCTAAGACCATCACTGCTCCTATCGAGCGTGTCAAGCTTATCATCCAGACTCAGGATGCTAACCCCAAGATTATCTCTGGTGAGGTCCCCCGTTACACTGGAATCTTGAACTGCTTCAGACGTGTTGCCGCTGAGCAGGGTATGGGTGCCTTCTGGAGAGGTAACGGTACCAACGTTATCCGTTACTTCCCTACCCAGGCTTTGAACTTGGCCTCCAAGGATACCATCAAGGGAGCCTTCCCTAAGTACTCCCCCAAGACCGACTTCTGGAAGTTCTTCGGTTCCAACTTGGCCTCTGGTGGAGCTGCCGGTGCCTTCTCTCTTACCTTTGTGTACCCATTGGATTATGCCCGTACTCGTTTGGCTTCTGATGTTGGAAGTGGTAAGAAGACCTTCAACGGTCTCGGTGACTGTCTCGTCAAGACCGCCAAGGGACCCCAGGGTATCAGAGGTCTCTACAATGGATTCGGTATCTCTGTTGCCGGAATCATCCCTTACCGTGGTGTTCAGTTCGGTTTGAACGATACCATCAAGGGACTTAACCCATGGGACAAGGATGTTACCTTCGTCGGAATTGCCTCCAAATGGGCTGGTGCTCAGTTCTCCGTCATCATGTCCGGATTTGTCACTTATCCCTTCGATACCGTCCGTAGAAGACTTCAAATGGAGTCCGAGAAGCCTCTTGAGGCCAAACTCTACAAAGGACCCGTTGACTGCGCCAAGAAGATCCTCAGAGACGAAGGTGCCGCCGCTATGTTCAAGGGTGCTGGTGCCAACGTTCTCCGTGGAACTGGTGCCGCTCTCGTCTTGGTCTTCTATGGTGAAGCCAAGGCCTGGATGGACAGACAGAAGTAAATTTCTACTGCTTCTTCTTTGTATCCTGAAAGAAACACTTACAAATAAAATTATCCATCTGTTTTCTAAGGAAGCAACCCACCCAAAAGTACCGTGCCATCTTCTAAATATTTTAAAATACAATTCTCAAAGCCTCGCAGAAGTAATTTACATTCAAAACAAACAGAAATACCTTTGCCCATTGTAGAAGAGAGCAAGCAGCAAGTCAGCTCTTTGCTCGAAAAGATACAAGGAGCAAAAAAGAAAAAAAGAAAGAAAAGAAAGGAAAAGGAAAAAAGAGACAACGTCAACGTCGGAAAAAAATGAATAATATTCGTAATTTTTTTTTGCTCAGCTGTTCTTCACCAAGGCCTTGATTTTGTGGGGTTTTTTTTTGCTTCTGTGGTGCTGTCTTTTTTCTGATTTTTCTGGCGAGCACATTCTTCTTGTGATTTTTTGTTTTGATTTTTTGCGGTGGTTTATTATCAGGGGGAGAAAAGTTGCAAATGGAATCCAATAGTAACGTGACCAGTACTGCATTCCATTTGGCAAGGGATCTGGTGACTGGTGGCACAAGTGCCACTCTTCTTCGTACGGCCTTGGCCCCATTGGAGAGAATCAGAATCATTCTTCAGGTTCAAGATGCTTCTCATCAAATCTCTTACTCAAACAAAAATATCAGATATGGCGGGATGTTGGGCTGCCTATGGCGGATTCCCCGTGAGCAAGGCGTGGCAGCGTTCTGGCGAGGAAATATCCCAGGGATCTTGACATACTTCCCGACCCATGTGGTGTCCTTTGTGAGTAATGGATGGTTGCGAGGCTTGTTTCTTCCCCCCAACACTACATATCGACATGATTGGGGCCGTTACATGTGTGGGCAGTTACTTGTGGGTGGAATGGCAGGGGTTCTTGCCCTCCCAATTGTATATCCGTTGGGATTTGCTCGCACCCGCATGGCTGCAGATATGGGGTCGAATCGCAAGGGTGGAAACAGGAGGCTCTTCTCGGGTATGTTTAACTGTATAAGAACTGTAGTTATCTACGATGGCTTGAAGGGTTTGTATAGAGGAATGCTTCCGAGTATCTGCTGGATTTTTGTGCACCGAGCGATACATCTTGGAGGGTTTCAAATCGTCAAAGAGAGCTCTTATTGGAAAGCAATTAGACAACGATCAAAGAGTCAACACCGAACAGATTTTATTTGGCGAATGAGAGAAATTGGAGAGGTGCTTGTGATGGCACATGGTGTAACAACCCTGGCGGGACTTGTGGCGTATCCCTTGGACACAGTTTCCAGAAGACTAATGCTTCAGTCAGCTGTAAAGAATCCCATTTATAATGGGATGCGGGAGTGCATTGCGCATACTTTTAGGCACGAGGGATTGAGGGGGTTTTTAAAGGGTAGCCATGTTGAAATACTGCGTAGTACCAGTGGGGCATTGATGCTAGTTTTGTTTGACCGAATGATTCTGACTCACCGCTCTTGATATAGTCATAATTAACAACAAAATATGCTTCTACAAAAACGAAAGCTATATGAGCTGTGATAAGAACTGTTTTATTTATACAGAAAGGTAGTTGATTACCTCCTCATCTACCAATGTGAGGACGGCACAAAGTCAATCAGTGAATGCTGTGACGCCCTTTGTTGGGTTTATGTGACTTTGAGAAAGAAGACCCCCTCTTGGATAAAGACTTTTGCAAAGCCTTTTCGAACGTATCTTGAGCACCGAGTGTCTTTATACATGTCTCAATGGTCCTTTCGAATTTATAGCTAGTTTCGATCATAGCAATGCTAGGCCATGTATATTGCTCCGCCCGTCGAAAGAACCCATCAAGCATATTGTAATCAGGATTGCAGAAAAAGTAGAAATAATCCCAAAAATATGGAGTTGGTGTAAGTGTTGTTTCCCCGAACGTCTCTTGTAAGAATACTTGAGAAATGTCATGCCCAAAAACTTCTGGCAATAGATCCATCTGGTTCACTAGCGTCACCCACTTCTTTAAGTCCAGCTTAAGGTAGGCCTCCAAGTAACTGCAGATAAATCCTCCTCTCCAGCTATCATTTTTGTTGGGTCTTCCTGGAGCCCCAGTATTCCAGTAAAAGTATGGAATGATATGAGGGTTTACTTGCGAAACAATAAAGTTATTGCAATTAAAGGTCTGCGCGAGTTCTTTCATTGGCAAATCGTTCTTGAACCCACCATCTGTCCACGCCACACCTTCACTTTCGTGTGTGACAATCCTCCCATCGTCCTCTTTATACAAAAGTCCCTGAGGTTTAAGCAGCACTGGCAGTGCTGCAGAAGCCACTACTGCACTAGAAATGAGGCAATTGGGTGCGGTAACATAATTCAGAAGCTTCGGGGCATTGTGCTTGTTTCCAGAAAATGTAATGGTGATGTTAAGAGCCCGTCCAGTCTTTTTATATGCTTCCTCAAAAGTCATATCGCACCCCATTATTTTAATAGCCTTTTGTCTCCACACCTCATTCTCGGCCAATGTTCCATCCCCAAAGTATTTCTTAATCATTTCCCCCCATGGTTCAAATGCCACACAACAAGGGTACAAGTCTGGTGTCAGTATCTCTCTAAGTTCATCGTCACTACGAACACAGACCATCGCAGCAAGCAGCGATCCTGCACTGGTTCCGGAGACAACATCTGGAAGGCAGCCTCGATCATGCAATGCACGGATTACCCCAAGATGATACCATCCAAACGTTGCGCCCCCACTCAGCAATAGCGCCGTCTTCCCGTACGATCTCTCAATCCTTTCACAGAACTTGATCCGCAAAGATCGATCAATAGACGTATTCTCGCACACATTTCGAATGGCGGCATTGAGCACATTCACATAGTCATGGATTAGATATTTCGTCCCAACTCGAGTATTGGTATACATATGATAATTGCCAATTCCCCCCACGTTCTTCATGCACAGTCGCTCCACAAACTTCAGGAGTTTCTCTGGATTATCGGCCTCATCTTTCATTAACTGCTTCAGCGTGTTTAGATTACCCTGCACTACTGCAGGACTGTAATAAGAGGATTCAGGGAAGGTCTTCCACTCTTCTCGATGTTCTTCTCTATCCAACATCAAACTATATTTCCTCCACTCCTCATAGCTCCTAGCCTGGTTTGCCTTGCGGTGGAGCTTCCTCTTTCGCTCCCCAATAAAGGTATTTTCAAATATATAAATGATTGCACGAAGGATTATATAGCAAATCATATCAAAAAGCAGCAAAATAGCTATCCCAAATAGGATCGGATACTTCAGCAGTTTGTGCGTTCCTCGTGTTCTCCTTTCCGAGAACACTTTCCTCCTCCGCATCGCTGTCTCTGGTGAAAGTGTTTGTACTCTTGCCTTTGACCCAGTCATTTTTTTTTTCTTCTTCCTCCTCTTCTCTGTCTTCTTTTAAAAACCTCTTTTCTCTCTTTCTTCAATCTCGATCTTAAAAATACACAAATCAACCAACACAACAACAAATCCAAAATCCCCCATAGTCTGATAAAGCAAACAAAAAAAAGTATACAAAGAAAAATAATATTATCAAAAATCGAGTTCTGTTTCTTTTTTTTTGTTTTTTCTCAGTTTTTCGCCCCAAATTCCCCCCAAAAAGCGCAAAAAAGAAATGCGGAAAAAATTTAATGAGCGTCTTCCAGCCAATCACAAGGCAGATAAATATTACGTGAGGAGGGTTACGCACCCAAGTGGATTTTGAGTAGGAGAGTTACTCCGCATCAGGGTAGTTTATTTTCTTTTTCTTGATGTTGTTATTCTCGATTTAAGGTTTATGAATGAAGCAACTGTGCTACCTTGACCTGCTCTTCACGGTGTCTTACTTCTAGCATTTTGAGGAGGTTCTCAGCTGATTGGGTGTCGGAGGATCCACCACTGCTGCCCAAGTCAGGTCGGTGTAGGGAGATATCTGGATCGTTATTAGAGTCACTATCACTGGTGTAATTGTCCGTTCTTTGTTGCGAAATGTAATGGGAGTCTTTTCTTTGATGCATGCTGTACGCTTTTCTTCTATTCAATAGCTTTCCTATATCTCTATAAGGTCTTTCGTCTTCATCCACATGGTTTGCTCGGTGATTAACTGGTACACTGTGATTTTGGTGATGCCGAAACGGGTCATTAGACCTGCCGCGCGAATTCTGTTGCACTATAAGCCGATGATAAAACCCGGGTGTTATTGCTCGAGGCTCAGTCGCGTTATCATTTTTGGGGTAATTCCGGTTGGAGTTTGAGCCGGATTGTTCCACAATCCCAGGAAGCTTCATTTGATCCTCATCGTGACCATTTTGGTTAAGGGGTGAATGTTTGCCCTTAATCTTTCCTGAAGATTTAGAGTTTCGCTTTCCTTTGTGATGCTCATTTCGAATGGAATCTTTGAAATGAATATCAACTTGCGATTTGGATTTAAGGGCCATCTGGGATTGTATCATATTTGCTTTACGAACGCTTTCAGAATATTTTGAAATCTAAAACAAACACAAATTACGAAAAATGAAAATGTTAGCTGCAAGCGAGTTCTATCTATGTGTCGATGTATGTATCGCGTATTAACCCACCATTTCTCTTTTGATCTTGGCTTCATTATCTTTGCCATCCGCTCCTCTTCCAGTCGAATTTCCATTTCGAATATTTCCACCTACTGGAGCAGGTATAAAATTGCTATGCAAGCTTCGAACCTGTTTGGCGTATTCCTTTTGCTTCACCCATCGGCTCAGCTATTAAATTTAGAATGTACAAAGCACAAAGTCAACAAATGTATACAGGAGAAAAAGTAATAAACATGAAGTTATATAACAGTTACCTTTTCTACGTAGTCGTCATTATTCACATTTGGCCCCAAGCCTCCAAGCTTGTTCTTTGAGTTGAACTGTAACAATCTATAATCACGAACGGTGTACGGCGAGAAATCTATGGACCGAGGCTTTGAAAAAGGATTCTTTTTTCGTCTAGACCTAGCGACCTCTTCGTTTAGAAATTGCTCCCTTCGTGCATAGTCCATTTCAGTTACAAGGCCTTGTCTTACCGCTTCCAGGGAACTTTGCGCCTGTGTTTTCGCTTTCCTGCTCTCATGATTCTGATACCCACCCGCATTTGCAGCTGTTCTTCCGCTCTTAATTATTTTCATGTATTCCTCATATTCCGATTCATATGGAATATGTGACGTCTTGGCATCATAGTTATTACTCATGGCTCCTTTCCCTTCCTGTTTTGAGGCTGCAAATCGTTCCTGCAAAAGTGGAGGGAGGCTATATTCCTCTTTAGTGTCCACACTGTTTCCACCTTTCCCCGATTGTATGTCTTCTTGATGCTCTTTGAGGTGAATACATGAGCCATTTCGTTTCCGATTTGAATTAAAAACACTTCTTTTTAATTTTTCCCGCCTTTGCTGTAGCATCTCAGACCGCCCCATCATGCGTGACGCCATATTGCTCCCATATAATGCATTACTAGTGCTTTGGAATCCCTGTTGACCTTGATAATGCCCAGCAGCCGCCCCAAACTCTTTTGAGACGTTCTGTTGGGATACTTCACTAAGCATAGTATCGTTATTAGAGTCATTGCTAAAGCTGGCTTGCCTGTTGGTTGGGCGAGTTTCCTGAATTCCTTCGCACGGTCCATCGGTTATCGTCACGTCGGTATCGCCCTGCATTTTGTTGCCCCCATTCTGACCGCGGGCGTCTTGTTTTGATAGACATTGGTGATTTAGTACTGTCGCCATGCGATGTCTTTCTGCATAACCAGAGGGTATGACCCGATTAGTCACCGCCTCCATTCGAACAGGCTTCATCTTGACAATTCCTTTCCCACGACCAGCATTATTTTCCTTTTCTCTGTTATTGTTCCCTTTCGAGCAATTCTTGCTTTTTTGCTTCTTTATCTTTTTCTCCAGGTGATTCTTTCTTTCTTCCCACCCTTCTTTCTTTTCCACCCGAGGAATAGCCAAACCAATTCCCATTTTCCCTCTTCCATGCGCCCCTTCGCTCTGTGTCTTCGGTTCTGGCATTTCCTTCTCTACAACCAACTTATGATTGTTATTTTTCCTTTTCTTTTTGCCACTATCAGGTTGTTGGTGGGAATTGTTATTGTTATCTACATGTGCCTTATTACCAATATCAATACTATCATGAGTACTTTGGTCATAAATCTTTACAGTGTCCAAGTTATGCTCCTCCGCAGAGCTCCCCTTGCACGCCCTTCTCTCATTGATCTCTCTCTCCCAACCCTCGGCATACTCTTCCTCCTTCCCATTCTTTCCCTCCTCTTCCTCCTCCTCCTCAGAGGCAAATAATAGCCCAGACGCGTACTGGGCATTTTCATTGATAATCATAATCTTATCATCAGTGTCTGTGACTGCCTCGGCGCCACTGCCCCCTTCTTCCCCCATGTCCCCCTTCCCCTCCTTTTCGTCTTCTTCTTTCTGTTCATGCATTTCTTTCACCTTTTCTTTCCTTCCTCGTTCTTTATTTTACTTTGATTTTGATTTATGAAATTGAAAAAAAAAAACAAAAAAACAAAATAAAAGAGCCAAAATGAACCAACAA